>CAVNYN010229899.1:0-37934 GCA_963692815.1 Nyctanthes arbor-tristis
GGTCTAAGTCAAAATGAAGATGGATTTTGCACACGTGAAATTCCTTATCCCCAAATGATAACATCTTAACAATAATTCAAATAAAACTACTAAACTAAGACCATATAGTTGGTAATCAGAGCATACCTTGGTCATTAAAAACCTTGCGGGGATATGGAATTGCTAAATTATAAGAGCCGAGGCTGCTTGTTTGATTTTCATCTATATGATTTTTGACCATTCTCAGGGTATCCATCAAAGTGAACTTCACTTGTAAACTGGACCCATTAGGCAATTTAATATTTAAAAACACGTCGTTTGATTGAACAGCAGATGTATCTGAAGCACCGGATCTTCAACTTCTTCAGCATTCTGAATATCAGCGTTTGCTGCTTCATTTGTAGATTCGGAAACCACATCAGAAACTTCTTTGCTAATTTCTGAATGACTGTCCCAGATATCAACATTTTTGCCCGGTGTAGGATTGTCAACTTTAGAATTGTTTGGATCTACTTCTAAGGGATTAGGCGAATTATTTTCTTTTACACTTGGCGAAGCATCATCCTCAAGTTGACCACTGTCAGATACAGCAGCATGAGATGATGGTACAGAAGCTTTGTCACCCGAATCAGAATCTATCTCCTGTCCATGTTATAGATGAATTAAAAAGCAGTTTGACATAGTAGGAGTTTGATACTCAAGGAGGAAATACTTCACCTTGGAAGCATCTTTGAAGTTACTGTCCTGTGTTTCCACAGTGTTTGACAACTCTTCAGCATGCAGAGATTGGTTTTGACTGTCCCTTGATGACGACGCCACATTTGTCTCATGCTCAGATGGAGCAGTCTCAGAAGTTCCTGAAGCATGTTTCTTAGAAGCAAGAGCAGCAGTCAAGAAAGCGGCAGTTGTCTCCTGTACATGCATTCACATTATGTTTGGGCAGAATATAAAAAATCAAACAGACACCACGC
Organism: Nyctanthes arbor-tristis; assembly: GCA_963692815.1. Classification (NCBI taxonomy): domain Eukaryota; kingdom Viridiplantae; phylum Streptophyta; class Magnoliopsida; order Lamiales; family Oleaceae; genus Nyctanthes; species Nyctanthes arbor-tristis. The sequence goes on from CAVNYN010229899.1 coordinate 951, forward strand.
AGTCATGCACATCTGTCTAGTGTAATACCAATAGAAAATGGGACGCTTTAGTCACCAAATTTTGCCTAATGTATACTTTGGTCCCCAGTCAAATACTTTAGTGTTGCGATTTCCAAAATTTCAATGCAGATGCACGTAGGTCGCCAACAGATAGAAACCATTTTTTCCAGATAAAATTCACATGCCTTACCTGTGATCCCTTTTCCAGATAAAAAGGGGGCATAACTAGCACATATGCCACACGCCCAGAGAGAAGGGGGGGGTTTATTATTCCCACACAATGTGTAAAATAGAATTATATAGGTTTAATTGCATCTATATTTAATCTAGTTATTGCTGATGTTCCTCCTAAAGACAATAACTAGTATGACCCCAAAAAAAAAAAAATTTGCAGCTTAGTAATTATTATGCTAATAGAAATGATGTATAATTATGGTGCTGCATATAATTTGCAGGATAAGCATAGGACTACAAAAGAAGGCATGAAAGGAGTTCGTATTTTCTAGGACACAGCATATCTCACTTGAAACATACAAATAGCACTTGAAATTAGTAAATCAGTGCCATGAGAAACTAAACTAGATAACCTTACAGCTAAAGGATAAACATCGATTGTTTCCAACTAGCTACAAAGAAACGTGGTCCAAAGGATCAAAATTTGGACCACAACACAAACTTGGTAGCATTCAACGGAAATCTCAAATTTTTTCTAAGTCAGTTTGATCAAAGGAAATACCAGCTTAGGAAACAAATATGTACCACTCAACAAATTTATATTACTTGGTCATAAAGGTCCAGAAAGGGAAGTGTCCGAGGCAACGAAATGGCATTTTCATTGGCAACAACTTTAGACATAAATATTCAAGTAGCTATAACAAAAGCCAGCATCAGCCTACCTGCATGCGGAGGCTTAAGCATGCCTTCTCAAGGTTGGAAACAAGAACATCAGGAGAGACAAGCCCCTCTGAAAATTGCCACATGACAAAGACAAGAGAAAAATGTAATGATGCCAGAATCAACATGATGTAAAAACTTCGGCGAGAAACAAGCAGACTGTCTGTATAGAAATCCATACCTTTTTCCCAAAGCCGTACACCATTATATCCAATAACAGTTATACAGGGGACAGAATTGTGTGGATCTGTAACATTTGACGTAAGGACAAACTTCATCTGTTGCTCATACAAAAGAAAATCCAGTTAGCAGCATTTCGTTCAACCAAGTATTGTGAGCTAAGAAATCTCAGGTCATCTGAAACTAACAATTAACTTGGTTCATTTAGGGGAAATACACATTCCTTCATTATTTTTTGGTAAGGGAAAGGGATAGAAAAGGAATGAAGAAAAAGTAGGATTAGAGAGAAAAGACAGAAGACCCTCCATCTGCATTCATATATATGATGCATTGAATTGAAACGGAATTTTTTTCCACATGAAGGTGAATAGGTGAACATATGATGTATTCTGATCTGTAATTAATATCAGATACAATTTTTTTAAGAAAGAAACATTTTATTGATAACAGAATCAAAGTACAACAAGGTTCAACAGAGTGAACCAAAACAAAATAAAAGACAACAATAGCACCAAAGCAAGACAAGGAAACAAAGCAAGACCACAAAAAACCTACCAACTAGGACACAAAAGGGCCATGGCCCCCCAAGACCTAAAGAAAATCAATCAAGATGCCCAGATAGGATGAAGAAGCAACCGCAAACAAACAGACAGAAGTTGAAACAGCCATAAACCACGAGGAATTTCTCCATGTGGAGTATAATTTACATCAGATACCTGAAACAAAGAACTTCAAGTATAATGGACATCAGATACTTGAAATTTCAACAGCCAGGAATTTAACTATCTAATTAACATCAGATATTTGAAGAAAAGCTAAGAGTATAATGGACCATCCCGATTGGCAAAAGGAAATATGAGCATTCATGTATTTAGGGAGAAACATTGCTATATCTTCTCAAAACTTGATCGAGAATGTTTTTATTTCAAAATTTTCATTTCTTCTTTTGCTTCAATCCCATTTCTCATAAACAAAGGTTCTCGATGGAAAAAGAAACGTTATGCTCCCAACTAATGCTGAAAATTCAATCGCTTATATAAGACTAGTCACTCAACAACATTTTCCACTTGAGATCTGGCCACTGTTTGAGAAACAAAATATGATTCAAATTATACGAAAGAGAATGGTGGTCACTTTGTTTGTCAAAAATAAAAATCACTCTGACATGTTCAGAGACAGAAAACGCTGCATCAATAATATAACCTTATAAGCCAAACTTTTATATCCATAAAACAGCCAAAAAAAATTATTAATAATAATAATTACTCCATCCTAATTAGTCCACTTTACTTTCTCACACGGACTAAGAATTGTATTGGAAAGGTATGTTTTGCAATCCATATTCCTAATTTACCCTTATTTAATAAATAGAATTTAAAGTTGATAGTTATAACTAAATATTTAATTGGGCCAGATTGTAAAAATTAAAATAATGCCAAATTAGACTTCTTAATAAAGAAATAGAACAATATATATGGGACAACCCATAAAGGAAAACTGGACTATATATTTGGGACGGCGGAAGTACATGCTTTATATGCACCAAGCCGGCTGGGCAAGTAACATAAACAAGTCTGCACAAACACATTGCAACAAACATGAACATAACATGCTCAGGTGAAAAGTGATTAGCAATTTAGCATAATTCACACTTCAAAAAATGCCTTCCAGATTTATTACTTAAAAAAAGTGAAGAACCTGAAGAGGCCATTTGAACTTAATCCCCACTACTTTTTACCTAATGCTGCTAGTACCATTTTTCAGAATAAGTCCCGAATTCATTCGGACCAGTGAATGAAATAAAAATAATGTGGTAATGTCTGCTCTATCAGAGAGAAGAAATTCTAAGTAAAGCAAGAAACTGCAATGCCATTTTTAGCTGTAAGATTTGGCCATCTCCAGTGAGAAACTTCAACACAAGGATACATATTGCTGAAAAGTTTGTGGCGTCTAAGCTTCCTTCCAAAATGTGTAACAAAATGCAGTACTTAGACAATGACTCTGCAACCTGAACACGGGACATGATGTAAGAATGAGAGATACCATCTTGTCTATTAAGTCCCATTTAGCCCATCATTGTAGAGAACTTACATTTGGATCACTCCACGTGGACGTTTCTAAAATTTTTGATTCTGGATTTTCACCTAGCATGTGGAATTAAGATGAAACAAAAATAAATTTCCATTTGGCGCTGACTTAAAAATAATATGGAAAGTTATTGCTTTTCTTACACCATGCAACATGTATAGCGTCTCATCAATGTATAATTCAAAAATTTTTATCAATTGCATAGAACATAAATGATGATTAGAGCCTAGAGGTTATCCAAAAGAAACATCAACAAAACCCACACAGCATTAAATGAATAAATAGGGAATGCAACTATGAATTTGGTACCCAATCGTTCTCTACAAAGTGAAATCATTATCAGATTTAACTAGCTAATAGCGAAAGGTGTTTCTCAGCGTGCTTAATGCTTACACCTTGAAGCATGCAACTTGTGAGGCATCATTCGATCTTACCCTCTGATGTTTACAGAGGAGAGAAGGACTTACTCAATAACACAAACTTTATCCATTTCCACATAAAATTAAAAAAAGAATGCTCACACATTGGACATTTGTGTATTAAATATTTTGTTTCATATCTTTAAACCTTTCTATATATAATTCATCATATACTACATTTGAGCATTCAGAAGCAGGCATCTGAATTTCATCCCTTTCTGGGGCAGTACCACATACTTTTTGCATGGTGAATACCACTCCGATCAGGCAGAACACAACCATGTATTATCTGTTGATAAATATTCAGTAGCAGCATCTCAACCTCTTTTTCCCTTTTTCATTTTGAATAAACTAAATGATCACAAGGCACTGAAGCTCCATCTTTCTTTTATTTATTTATTTCTCTAGCTTTCAAAATGATCACAAGGCACTGAACTACGCAGGATATTCCTTTTTAAAATGTGGGTTTGTATGTATTCAATTTAATTTCTTTTGTATCAAGTAAATGATTACAAGTCATTGAAACTCCATTCTGTTTCCTTTTAACCTTTGATTTATTTATTTCTCAGGTTCTCAAAATGTTGAAGCTCTTTAAATGTTAATTGGCCCAAAACTTTTAAAGAAAGGATTACACTATAAAAGATATTATTTTTACAAATGTGCAAGTGAAATTAGTTTAAACACACTGAAACTAAGTCCATACAGAAAGTACTCACCTGATGTATAGACAACAAATAGTTTCTTCTGTAGTCTTGCTTGAGCAATCGCTTCAGAGACAGATCCTTTAAATGCCAGGGAAGAAAGAGACTGATCCATCTAAAAAGAAGCATGGAAAGTTCTAAATAGTCAAAACCTAAGGATCCTACAGAACTCAAAATGAAACATCATAATTCAATCACCAACATGCAAAAAATACTCATGACAAATCCAGCAATACAGATATTTATGGGGTTTAGCGTAGAAACTTACTCTGTAAACATTCATGTTTACGTGGATGCACAAATACCAATGGCAATACACATATTATATGATGGAATAACAGCATGTCAGCATCCCTTACTTCTCAACTGTAACAGTGTAATATACCATTAACTAACAGCAAAAGATTATTGGAGAATTGTCCATCATTATTAGTTCTGGTATAAATTAAATTATATATTAGTATTTATTGATTAATTAAAACTATACATGAAGTAAAAGAAATCTACTATACTTCAATTAATTTTATAATTTCACAAACTCTCCCACTCTCTCCACTTCTCATCAGAAAAATCACATTTCCTCCTTCTGTTAAAACATACAATAATTCAGTATGATCAGTTAATAATTCATACTTCAAACCAGCATGTAAAAGCGAAAATTCAAAATCCAACACACACACACACACAAACACACACAAAAAGCAGCAAGATGGTGTGTGTGCATGTGTACAGGTGCATTTCTATATATACGTACTCAAATAATATACCATGTTAAAAAAGGTATGCTTTACTTCTTAACTAAAGAGCATACATGACTTCCTGTCATCCAATCTCAAAACTTCTAAAGCATACAAATAATCAGTGAATCTTGAAATGGATCAGATAGTACTATTCAAGATTTTGATCAGAAGCCTAGAACTAACTTCTTCCAGGAAGTGAAACTACTCTACTATTAAAAAAAAAAAACCTTGAATCAATTTTCGGACTCAACTAGCCTCCCACTCCTCACTTCCCTGAAATATTCAGAATTCATCCTTCCTAAATATTTCCCTTGGTATACATACATAGAATAATCCACCACGAATAATCGTCACTAATTGAAATTTCATATATGTGCTGACATACATGTCAAATTTCATAATCAAAAGACACATAATATTATATAGCAGTGCCCATTTCGTGCTTAGAAGCGGAAAATTCTGAATTGCACTTCTCCTTGAGCAGAATTAAACACTACGCTCGGTTACACGAATCCAATAAAAGATTTTTAAACGACTTAGTAAAAGGGCAAAAGTAACAGTAAACTGTTGGAATTTCAACTCTTGACTGCTAGCTTTTCCACAAATTTTACAGTTTCAATTATTCTTTTTCAAAAGAATTCTTACCTTCGCGACAATCAGGAGAGTTGCGGCAAGAAAGAGAATAAATCCGAACAACAGATTGTAAGCAGTAGGGTGGTTTGCACTATCTTCTCTATTTTTCTATTTTCTCTTTTCTATTTCATTAAATAACACTATTTATTAGGGTCGTTTGACATTGATTATAAACTAAATAATTTAAAACACATTTTGAATTTTAAATTATTGAGACACTTGTCAAATTTTCTCATTAACATCTCACCCCCAAAACACATTAAATAATAACTTTTTAAAATTTAACCAATCAAATTAAGCCACATGTCTTCAAAAAGATCGGAAGAGCGTTTCAAAATATAATATAAATCAATTTAATTATAAACGATACCAAACGAACCCTTAGTTGTTGCATAAAATACTCTTATATATTTATGCATGTCTACCCATCTTTATACACTAATCTACATATAGGGTTAATTTCACAAATTGTCCCCAACCTTTCAGTTTAGTCTTGATTTCGTCTTCAACCTTTGTTTTGTCACTCCACAGCCCCCAACATTTGATAAATACGCACAAATCATCCCTTTTTACACTATTTCACCAAAATTTTAACAAAAAGATGATTATACCCCCTTGAAATTTTTACATTTTTTTAAAAAAATGATTGAAAATAATAAAAAACGTAAAAACCACCCCACCCCATTCCCACCACACGTCCTCCTCCCCCTTCGCCGGAAGTCCGACGGCCTGTCATCAGAAACGGAACTCCGACAGCCACAATGGGGGGAGAATCCCCCCATTTCCGGCAGCGAAATGGGAGGGGTTCTCCCGCCCCATTTGTGCTGTTCCGGCAGCGCTATTTCACTGCTAGACTCCCCCCATTTTGCTGCCATTTTCGGCAGTGAAACGGGGGGATTCTCCCCCACATTTTGGCAGTATATATGTTGTCAGAGCAGCACAAATGGGAGGGGGGAGATCCGGCGGCCTGCCACCGGACTTCTAGCGAAGGGGGACGCGTGGTGGGGGTAGGGTGGCGTTGGGTGGTTTTTAAGTTTTTTTATTATTTTCAAACCATTTTTGGAAAAAATTTAAAAAGTTTAAGGGGGTATAATCGTCTTTTTGTTAAAATTTTAGTGAAATAGTGTAAAAAGAGACGATTTGTCCATATTATCAAAGGTTGAGGGCTGTGGGGTGAAAAAAAAAGTTGAGGACAAAATCGAGACTAAATTAAAAGGTTGGAGACGATTTGTAAAATTAACCCATATATATTCATATTCACTTAAAAGCAATATAGTTTCCCTTTTCTATTTTCCTTCTCAAAATCACTTTCTAAATCTGACATTTATATCTTGGCCATTAGTTAACCTCCTAATCTTTTTTTATTACAAAAGGGGATGGGGGAGGGGATGGTGGGGATTCGAATCTGGATCACTCTGATAAGGGGTTAGGTCCTTTTCCACTCGAATTGCCCCTTGATCCCTGGTTTATATCCTAATCTTAGCATTTGATTAAATTTTTTGTTTTTTTATTATTTTCAAAAATTATATATAGATAATTTGACACTTGAAGAGATAATTATAAATCATGAATTCAAAATCTTTAAGTTTCTATATAATTATCTCTCTATCAAAAGTAAGTTTCAATTGCTATAAAATTTAAATACTTAATCAAATAATCAACATTATTAGAATAGATTTCCCATTTTCATTTAATTCTTTAACGATAATTGTAATGATAATTTATAATTAACCCAATTAAAGGTATTTTTCCTCCATTTGCTCTAATTATTGCTATCAGCTTAATCATTAAAAAAATCTTAAATTATGCGGCTAACCTTACGTAACGTTTTTATCATTTTCAGCCAACTTTTTCATTTAACACCTTGTATTAAATTTTGACCTATTTCATCATTAACTCATCATCCAACTGCAAATGAAATTTCAGTCATTTTCTCAAGCCAAAAAAGTCAACTAAATATTTAATTTGTTTCTTCAAGCTATTAAAATTATTTCTAATAGCCTTGCCCATGATATTATAGTCATTCAATTCTCACTAGCCTTACGCAGTTCTCCAGTCGCAGAACTTCATTTGGAGTTGATATTCGGCCTCAATCCTCGAACGATTTTTTTCAGGTGGTGTCCAAACTCTTTCATTAATTTTTACACTCGTCTGAAATATAGTTTATATGTTTTTAATGCAATATGAATACAATCAAAATAAATTAGTTTGCTTGTGACTCTTATGATTATTTATTGCTAACTAATAGAAATTTTGAAGGTAACCATATTATTATTATTTTATTGTTTCATCTTCAATATCAAATGTTGTTATATTCTCTTTTAATTCAAATCAACATTGCATGAAAAAAAGTCAGATTGTGACATATCAATCAATGTATAAGAACACCAAATTCTTCATCCGTGCATTGGTCGTGAATTCGGTTTTTTTTCTTTTTTCTTTTTTTTAAAAACCATTTTTTATATTTTCGCAAGACCAATTGTCATAATTAATATTTCATGTAATTGAGTTCCAGATTAAACTTTATATGATTTATGTAATGCTTCTCCACTGCAAAAGTCTTTTAAACTTCATATGTTTTCTATGTGTATTGATCCATCTAATGATTTCTTTTTGAGAACCTCTTCTTTATAAATGGAAAATTGGTCGATGTCACTTTGTATCTTTTTAATCTCAATACACAAATGTGATGGATTTGTTCAAACATTTCATTTTGACTGCATGTAAGCCGCTTATTGTGTCTGTGTGGAAACCTTTGTTTAAATGATAGATTTTAGCAAACTTTCTTCATTAGTTGCATAACGTATTTTTAATTAAATATTAATATTTTGAAGTTAATGTAAAATAATTTTATTTAAATAAAACCTTTGTAGAGACCAAAAAAAAAAAAGGCAGACTTGAAGTCCGACTTTACGATGATGATTATCTTTATAAATAATGAATTTAAATGTTAAATTGCAAATAATTTATTCAAGTCTTTGATTTTTTAATAATACAGAAGCATTAATCAATTAACTTTTTTTTTTAAATTGCAAATAAAATAAGATATTTTGTTTTTACAGAAATCGTCTCAATTCTCATTTATTTGTATTAAATTAATTATGGACGCATTGTAACTTTGGGTGAACGTTATTTTGTGTATTTTTTTCTTCTTCTCATGTTGGACTAATGCATAATTGGTTGTGTATTTGCTAATTACTAAGGCATTTGATCTATCCTTGGAGTGTTTATTTATCAGAGTTATTGTCGACTTGATTGATTTAGAGTCACCGCCATTTGGAATAAGACAATTTTTTAACATCTAATTTAACAATTATTAGAAAAAAATTCATTCATCCATATGAATATAAATTTTTCTAATTTTATTTTGTCCATTTTTCTTTCATGATAAACTTTACGTGTCACAGACTTTATATACGTCAATACATGACAATACTAATTATATTGTTAGTTTGATTTCTATATTAGTTTTAAAAAATTTCACCTGTATCAAATCAATATTTGAGTACATCAACCATTTAAACTATCGGCTTTTTCAAACTTGAATCGACTTCTATATAACTCATTATACATATAATCTATGATTTTTTTTTACACCTTTATAACCGAATTTAATTCTTTAATATTTGTTAAATGAACCCGCGGTTTACGAATAAATTATTAAAAGGTTATATTGTTATTCTCAAATTAATCCTCACTCCATCAGATTTTAGACTGTCATTCACCTTTCAGTGGAGACAGTTCCCGTTAATGGTATGTTATGTGATGACTATTAACAAGAGTCAAGGTTAATCTCTCGAGAATGTAGGTATTTTACTTTGGAGGCCTGTGTCACTACTACAGAAAAACATAATAGGCGTCAGTTTCGACGTTGACACATATGTCAGCGAGTACATAGTAAATGCATTGGCGTTGGTTGTTAGACAACACTTAAAAGTCACAATAAGCGTCGGTTGTTTTACAAAAACTGACTCCTAAAGTGAATTTAAAAAAATAAAAAAATAGACAACGCCTATTGTATATTTAAAAAATATATATTTATTTATTTTATTTTTTTGGTGGATACACCAACAACAACTATTTCAAGGGAGACATGAAAACTGAAAATAGAAGCAATAATAAGAGGTGCGATAAAATATGGCTCTATAAATCATAAATATATAACAATTACAGCTCCTGAAATTCTAAAATGAAATTCATATCATTACACCTCCAAGCATATCCATCTCAGCTTAACCAAGCTTGCAGTACATAGAAAAATTGAAGTTATAGATTACTCACTGCATGACCTAAACTCAAACAGTGATTTGGTCACCCCTTGGGAAATTACACCACAAGAATCTTTCTCCAACACATTCCTGACTTCACAATCAATGCTGGTAACAGACAAACCATGACAACTACATTATCATACCATTTGAAATGGTAGAGAAAATCATAGAGAAAATTCCAGTAGCCACTCAAGACATGGATTCAAGTGGAAAGAATGTGTTGATGTTGGCAGCAGAAAACAAGCAAGACGCTATTTTCAAGAATGCCATTTATTCCTAAAAAGAAGCCTTGAACTGAAACAGAATAATCTGATTATCAGCTAAAGCACCTATTGCCACCAAAAACCCACAATTTCTACTGCAAATTTCCCATGTTTTTGTATGGAAAATCAGATTGATTATATAAATATTTAACTTGAGACCTCAAAAATCAAGTAATGCAAGATCTTAAAAATATACTCCCATAGTTTTACTATTGGCATCATTCCAACAACCTAAATCTTAATTAAACGAGTGACAATCAAACATCATAGCAGAACAATAACTTTGGATCCAAAAGTTAATAGACCACTAGAAAATCTTCAACAAAATAAAATAATAATAACTTTTGTTACCACTTCATACAACAGTGAACTTTAATAAGCACATAAGAGTACCTTTATTTGCTTTGCATGTATAACGAACCAGTCACTATCTTGTCTAAGTGCGATGATGGCATACTCTTAGTGAATTCCTGGACCTGAGTTACCTGTGCACTAGCAACAACAAATAAGCATCTGAAGTTCATTTCCTATTGCAGCAGAAACACACCAAGAAATTTCACTATTCAAGGGAGTAGGGAACAAGATTAATAGGATATTTAGGGAATCAATTACAAAGAAAAACAATTACCGCAAAGGCTATTTGATGGTATGCTTCAGGAAACGAAGATGACTCTTAATGTGACTTATGCTGATAAGGAGATCGGATTGATAACCTAACAGAGATGCAGAACCCTTTTAGAAAATCCTAACTTTTGAAGAACATTAAAAATCATCAACAATATCTAAAAGTGTAGCAACACCATGGAGTTTCACAATCTCAATATCCAATTATCTGAAGAACTTACAGTGATAATGGAATCAAGAAACTGCACTCATCTTTTATTTTTTCTTTCTTTTCCCCCCCTTTTTATTGTTGTAAGAATTTAATTTGCTTATTATAGTTATAGCCTTGTGTTGTCAAACGATTAGTAGTTTCCAACTTTCCATGCCATCATCTTCACAAATTGCATACAGGTTGTGAATGATGCAAGACATCCAAATTGACACTCATCTATTAAGAGAAGGAAGGCTGTTCGACTCAAAATCTTGCTTATTTATTAAGAGACGTTCAGAATGTCTATCAATTCATTGCAAAACTAAGTTCCTGAGTTGAAACGAAATACAACAAAAAGATTACTATATCAATAAAGCATTCATATTCACACTGTCCTCATCATTCACAATATATAATGTGCGCCTGTGCAAGTGAATCAAGTGATAATACTTTCAAATTTTGGAATGCATAACTGATTAATCTACAAAAACAAAAATGAGAGATCCAAATTATGAAAAAGAAGAAAGAAATCTGATCAACTGAAGTGGAAAAAACCTAAAAGCAAAGAGACTTGCAGAAAAATATGGTTCAACAAGCAAAAACCATTACCCAAGTCCCAAAACCCTGTAATTGTAAATAGTTGTGCAGTTTTCAGAAATTGAAATTTTAAATGGCAAAAAGATACTACATTTCTTGTTCCAGATACATGTTAAATGAGTAAAATTCCAATTTTCTTTCTTATACCTTAGTAAAATTCCGAGCATTTAAGTAAACTTTACTGAAGCTTTAACAATTTTTTAATATTCAGAGATCTGAATTAAGAATTGCACAACATTTCTGAGCTTTATTAAACACAAAACAAAAATAAACCCAACTCATACATAAAGAAATAAGAAAATTTTTACCTTAAAGAGTAGTGAACAAACAAGCCGAGGAAAAGAAAAGCAAAGTGACGTCGTCTACGGTCGAACGTCGAAGTCCGTCGTTTGTGGGTTTTGTGGTCTTCGATTGTGCAGTAGAGGGATTTTGAAAGGGGAAAGAGGAAGTCTGGGATGGTTTTGTCGAAGCCGATTGTGGGTTTTGTGATCTCTGATTGTGTAATGGAGGGATTTCGAGATGGGAAAGAGGGAGTCTAGGCCAATGGCGGCACTGCCTTTCGGATTGAGAGTAAGATTGGAGATGAGAGATTTCGGGCGGAAAGTTTGGATGTTGGCGGCGAGGTCTTTTTGAATGCCAGAAATAAAAGGGGAAGATGAGAGATAATATAATTAGAAAAAAAAAACAAAAAGAGGCGTCGGTCCGTAACCGACGCCCATTGTTGAAACAATGGGCGTCGGTTGTAGATGAACAACCAACGCCTATATTAGTAATATTATTTCAAAAACGCCACCATGTATAGTTTACGCATCGTTTTTCCTAACAACCGACTCGTATATCTATTTTTTTGTCTAATTCTGTAATAGTGTGTTCACCCATAGACAGTTTTATATATCCATTTAAAGGGTCACGAATCATGATGGGTTGAAGTTTATAATATGTGATGACAACAGTGACCTAGCAAGTCTATGTTGAATGTTGTTTACAAGGAGGTATTCAACAATTTATAGTCATATGTTTTCTTTAACCGTTATGTATGTAAATTTTAATTCTATGTCAGCTCTACAATTCTATTATATAAAGTTTTGACATAATTAACTCAATTTCACTTGCTGAATGCAGGTTATCTTGAAGACTCCCTTGTGCTTTCAAAATGTAATAGCTTTTGGAATAATAATTGTTGCTCACTATCCTGTTTACTCTAAAACTTACAACACTGAAGCGGGCGAATTCTAACATTAACTTTCTCAAATGACTATGTTTGATTATTCTTTAATACATTTATATATCATTTCTTCCGATCTATAATAGATGTTTAACAATTTTTAGACAATCATGGATTATACTATTTTATATGTTGTTTATTTTATTTAGTTAAAGCATCTAGTGCAACGCACAGATGAAATTACTAGTGTCAACTAAAATAAATAGCATTACTCATTTGTTCTTTTTAACTTCTGCTCTTTTTACGTACTCTGTGGAGAGTATAAATTCGGAGAGTAGTAAAATGGGACGGAAAACAATATTATTGGTATTGAAAAAGTCTACCTGCATGGCTGTACAAAAATTAATTTTTTTTTGAAGGAATATTGCTTTATATTATATATCTTGGCGCATAGTTGCGCTAAAAAACAAAGGACATCTATCTACCATATTACAATCAGGCCCAAAAGATAACAATGTAATGGCCATGGAGTGAACAACATTGTTTGCCTCCCGACGAACAAAGTTACAAGGGCCTCGTAGATGATTTCAAACTAGATTCTCATCCGTGCACTACACGGGAAGAAACTATCTCAGGTATTATATATATAAATATTAATGTGAAATCTTATGTAATCTATGATTAGTCATAACATTTTATATTGTCATGATGTGATGTATCTTTCGCTTTATATCTTTCCAAATAACATTTATTCAATCAAATATTTAAGGGATAATGGAAGCCAAATTGATTCTGTAAAGATACTGAATGTACTTATTAAACTAAATTGATTAGGTTAGGTACATAATAAACTAGTTTATTTTATTTCCTTATTAATTAATTTGATTTGCACCCTTATCCATTAATTAATAATATAAATTCAATTCATTTTTACATTGAAATTCCCATATATTTTAAACACATACATAATCCACATTTACACAAATAAATATAAATAATATAAGATTTTTTTTTTACTATGAAAAAAATAAAAATGAAGAATTTTTCAATAAAGAAATTTTTGAAAACACTAGTGTGTTCGATTAAATGGTGGAAGAGCAATTGAAATTTATTTTCCATAGAAAATGTTTTCTCATCTCCCCCATGGGAATTTATTTTTCTTGATTTAAAGGAAAATCTCAAAATCAAGGAAAATCTCAACTTTTTGACCTAAAATGGAAAACATTTTCCATAGAAAATAAAACACTGTTTGATTGTGAGAGGAAAATTTAAGTGGAAAATGACATTTTTCATGGAAAATATTTTGCAATCAAATGCACCCTAAGTCGAATTGTTCGATGTCTTGGATATCTTCTAGTTGCCTCAAATTCAAAGAAAAAATAGATAAGAAACCATATATGAATAGGAAAGGCTAAAACATAATCAATCTCCTAGAATAAATAAGATAAGAAGAAATCAAGAGAGTAGGGAAGAATTCAAAGAGAGAGGAAGAAAGGTGGATTTTCACAATTGCGGTTGAAAAATAAAAAGAAAAGAAATAAAAAAAAGGCTAAATTAGATTTGACCGCACACATAACATTTGGAAAGTAAAAGACCAAATTAACCCAACTTATAGGAAAAATGGTAGGAAAAATGCAGTCAAATGTATTTTAATTAATATATAGATATAGATTTCACACATGATCGCCAACCTTTTTTGCCCAGTGCCATAAGCCCTCAACTGTTTAATAAATCCGCACATAAGTTCCCTAAGCCTATAAAATTGATTAAGTATACCCTCTTATACTCCTTTTTCTTTAATAACATTTACTTTCTAAATAAAAGCAAAAATAATTAAAAATAAAAAATAATTAAAAAAGAAAAAATAAAATAAAATTTCCCTCTTTACCTATCTAGTTACCCACCCTACCCCCAACTCAACCATATATGACAAATTCGGGTAGTTAATTCTGGCAACAAAAAATGAGATCCATATTTTGCTATTTGTTCTTCAACTTCTATCAAAGATGGTAAGAAAAATAAGGGTCCCCTCCCCCAAAAAAAGGCAAGTATTTTTAATTTTCGGTCAAGTTAGAGATATGGATAAAATGGATTGGTAACTAGCTAGGTAGGTTGGAAAAAAATTATTTTCTTTTTTATTTTTTTATTATTTTTACTATTTTTTAGAAGGGTTAATTTCACAAATCATCACTATCTTTTGAGTTAAGTATCAGCGGGGTCCTCAATCTTTTTTTTAAACCACTTGGGTCCCGATATTTTATAAAATTGCATGAAAGGTTATCTTTGAAGGATTTCCATCAATATTTCCATTAATTTTCCAATAAAATTATCATTATACTACTTTAATTTTAAAAACAAAAAGGTTTAAAAAGAATAAAAAATTTTAAAAAAGAAAAAGAAAACACCCCACCCACCTCTTTCCTCCCAAAAATAGCTGCCAGAATACTGTCATTTCCGACTAGCAACCGGAGTACTGCCATTTCTAGTGATTTGTTGCCATTGTTTGGCAGCACTTTTGCTGGCCAAAAAGCGGGAGTGAATCCCCCATTTGCTACTAGAAATAGTAGCATTTTGCTACCGTTTCTGGGGGCCGAAAAAGGGGGTGAATCCCCCTATTTACTGCAGAAAATGGTAGCACTCCGACGACTATTTCTAGCAACTATTCTTGGAAGGAAAGTATGTAATTTTTTTGAAAAGTTAACAGTAATATTGATTAAATCTATTAAAAATGACCTTTTGTGTATATTTATGAAAGGTTGAGAACTCAAGAGGTCGGAAAAAAAGGTTAAGGACCCAGCCGATACTTAACTCAAAGATTGAGGATGATTTGTGAAATTAATCCTCTTAAGAATTTATTTTTTGTTTTATCTAAGAGCATCACCAATGTCAAAGGTAAGAAGTGAGACACACATAAAATTGGCAGATCACATTTGTTTCCTCTTTTTTTTTTTAAATATCCTTTTTCTTTTAATCACTTTTTATTTCATTTACACCATTTTTTCTTGCTTTTCCTTCTTCGTGTCACGTGTAAGGTCTGAAAACACGCCTTCACTTTAACTTTTCTACTACTTATATCATAATTTTTGACTTTCTATTTATCTCTCTTCTCTTTTTCACTTTTTCCTCTCTTTTTTCCTATGCCTCTTTCCACCTAAATTTAATTAAAATAATCATCTTTTCTTTATCTCTATCCTCTACAACACCCATAACCCAAGACCATGCATTGAAGATGCTCTAAAAAGTTTGGGCAAAAATACTATAATGGACCTTATAAGTGAATTTATGAAAGGTTGGGGCCTATGATGTTGAGAAAAAAAACATTGGAGACTCAGCTGATATAGAGTGCAAAGGTTGGGGACCATATGTGAAATTAACCCTTGTTGTCGCCAACCTTTGAGTTAAGAATTGACTAGGTTTTCAACCTTTTTCTACTCTCTCGGGTCCTCAACTTTTCATAAATTCGCATAATAAGTTCTTATTGCCACTATTTCGTCAATTTGTTATGAAAATGACGGTTATAACCTTAGCTTTTAAATTTTAAAAATAAAATATTTAGAAATAATAAAAAAATTTAAAAAAAGAAAAAACCAACCCCCATCCCCACCCCTTCATCGTCCCAACAATTACTGCCGGAAACGATGGCCAATGTTGCTAGAAAACGGTAGCAATAATGGGGAGGTGAATTCCTTTCTGCTGCTTGAAACAACAGCAGAGGGGGATTTATCCCCTGGCATGCTGCCATTTCTGGTAGCATTTTAGGGAGGGTGAATCCCCTCTAAACGACAGTAGAAGAGGGAATTCACTGACACGCCCCTCTTAGTACCTCTAACTTACTTGACGTGTGACGTGTGCCCACGATAAATTCCATCTATGAGTTAGAATCTACCGTCAAGGCTCGTAAGCATTCTGTTTATTCGAGAAAATTTTGGTAATATCTCCTCTAATTTTATAAACAAAACCAATCTGTACCAATACCCAACATCAAGCGCAGAGCTCCTTATTTATTTCAAGCAATAATTCATATATGAAGAGATATACCAAGCCAAGTATGATTCACCCGAAAACACCCAACACATACTAATAAATTAACCGTACTAAAGCCCATAATTCATAATAAAAACAGACCCATAACCATCTCTGTGTGGAGGCTCAAATGCTTGAAGTATCTACTTCAAAATGTATTGCCTAAACTCCAATTGCTACCTGGAAGAAAAATCATTTAGGAAAACAAATTAGCTAACTAGCCCAATAAGTGGGGTTTTTAAATAAACTTACCTTGAGAAATCAAAATATATCTTATAAAAATCGCGAATTAAAATGTCAAAGTCAATCATGGACTTTCGTAATTTGAAATTGAAATCTTAGTATAACATCCACATTGATAAAATCGTTACATGTTGGAACACATCATGAACATCATTTCATTTAATATTCATAATAAAATTCACCCCAAAGAGTATCTGTAATCTCATGTCATCATGTAATCATATTCATTTTTTGTCATACGCATGTAGACACCAACTTAGGCCATAGGTATCTTATGGCCCCTTTGTCCTAGGCGACGCAACAACTAGCTTGAGCCATAGCTAGCACATAGTCCCCTTCACCTAGATGGCGTTCATCTTGTCAGCTTGAGCCATAAGCCCCTTCGCCCATTGGCGGCATATCATTTTGTCAGCTTGAGCCATATATGCCCCTTCGCCCGTAGACAGTGTACTCATAACATTGGATACAACTTGGGGAATTTATAAATCATTCATCATTCAAATTTTCTAATAAATCATACTCTTGAAATTTCTTTAAATATCATATTCATCACTTTCATAAATTTCTTGAATCAAGGAAGAATTTCAAGAAATTCCATAAGAGTAGTTTTTTCTAAATTTCAAAGCATCATATAGAGTCAACACATAATAAATTTCATTCATAAAAAGAAGTAGAGAAAATTTCACTCACCGGCCATGCATGGAAATCTAGCTTGTTCATAAATGATTCTAATTCCTTCCCCATTCCGTGTAACATAATATGAGAATTTTATTCGACATTAATTACTACTATAGCAAACTCCTACATATCATCAAGTTATATCACTTCCTTTAACTTTACCCTTTTCCATGTACCTATATTAATATACAACTCTCTCTAAAGTTATAAGTTTATTATTTCCTTCCGATCCTTCAACATATCCTCATTTCCTCTTTGAACATAACGTTGTCCAATCTTAGTTTTGCCCTTAGCTCTATTTATTCACTTCTTTAGTTGCATACAACATAATAAATTGACACATATATCAACATATAATTTTCTTTCATGTCATGAAACATTTCTACTTCTTAAGTTCCTTACTTCATTATCATATCATGTCGTCATCACCCATTAACATTTACATATCAAATCACACTTTTACGATAATCCTTGAAATATATCATGTCGTAAAATATCCAATAATACTACCAAATAAAATTAACCACATAAATAAAATTCCTCTTGAATTTTGTCTTCAAAATTACATATATATATATCAATCCCTTAATTAAATACAAGTAGACTTTTATTCCATCTTATATTCTATCAACATCACATCAACAACGCATATCAAATAAAATCAACAACCCAATAAATTTCAATTTAATTTTTACTCATTTTATCCCATTATAGCCCGGCCATAATAAAGCTCGATGTTGGGCACACAAGATGTCAATTCCTTGTAATCACACTTAAGCACATTTTAGTTGACAATTTATCTTAATTCCATTAATTTAAAACTCAAGCATCACTTTTATTAAACAAATCAGCCTTGACATCCCCGTTTTAAACCCATGTTTTAAAATCTTGAATAGATAATTAACCTCATAAAACCATCTTTATGTTATAAATCATCTTCACCAAGTATAATCCACAAAATCTCTAATTTTTTAGGATTTACGAAAATCAACCTATAATATACAATAGGAGTTAAAAAATAAAACCCGTCATTCTCTCAACATCAACGTCAATTATTTAGCTTCAAATTGTAGGAATAAACCATAAATTTGACACAAATTAGAAAATACATAGACCCTAAAATAAGCAATTTCATGACTTACCTACACAAAATTGTCTTAAGGAATCAAAACCCCAATGCCAAACTATGCCATCAAGGTGTGATTTCTCACTTTCTTCTCTTTTTCCTTCCTTTTCCTTTTTCTTTCATTTTTTCCTTCTTCAATTCTCGGTTCCACGCGTGTGTGTATGTTTGTTGTGTGTAATTTAATCCCAAATACAAGAGAATTATCTAGAGATTTAGGAAAATTACAACCAAAGTCCCTCAACTTCTTGCTTTACTTCATTTAGGTCCCTAACTTCATGCATTATTTCATTGAAGCTACTAACTTATAATATGATTCTATATAAATCCCAAACTTATTCAATTGCTTAAATGGTGACCTCAAAATTTAAATAATGCATCTTAGTCTAAATTTGACATTGAGTTGATTATTTCACCTTTGACTTTTGGTCTATATATAAATTAGCCCTTAAGTTTGAGTAGCCATGTGAAATAGAAAGATACGTAAAAATTGGGATGTCACATTCACCCCCTATTTTTACTGCCGGAAACGGCATACTGCTATTTTAAACTTTTCTTTTTTTTAAAAATTTTTTTTACTATTTCTAAATATTTATTTTTAAAATTAAAAAGCTAAGGGTATAACCATTATTTTCTCAAAAAATTAAAGGAATAGTGGAAAAATGATCTATCATGTGAATTCAATTGACATAAAATTAATTAAACTATCATTCATAGAACAATACACTTAACTAATTAAAATGAGAATTAATGAACAATTTTTTAATATAAATTTAATTTTACGTTGAGTACGGAAACCAAAAACTATGGAAAAGAGAGCATACAAAATTTATATAACTCCAAGATTACCCTACACACACATTCTTATTCAATAAGCATTAAGTACTCCAAGAACACATTTAGAGTGTGGATAATAATCATTTATTAGAATAAATTATTTTCCATGTTCATTCTCCACCATATATTCTTGAGAAAATTATTTTTCGCATTTCTTCATATAATGCCATACATTCTTAAAAGAAATCACTTTTCACTAAATCCATTATAAAAAATCTAAAGTACAAATCTTCCTAATACAAAAGAAATTTAATACAAAAGAAATTGAAGTAATATTATAAAAAATCATAAATTCTATATGATTTATCCAAAATATTAATTTTTAAGCAATTTCCACTCTAAAAAGAATTAAAAGATATTTCTTTGTTCTAAACCGTCATCATAATATTATTGCCATTGTGTCCCTTCAATTTCAATTTTTATGATATGTGGCCAACATATAGCTATATATTTTATGATATGTGGTTTATCATATTAAATTAAAGTAAAAGTTTTAAAGTTGATTTAATTTCACTTTATTATTATGCCATCAATCTCGTGAGTAAGCACTTAAATCAAAATGACAAAGAAGTCTCAATAATCTAAGACTTGAAATTTGTCAATCTGCTAGAAGTTTGAAAAAATATAAAACATTTAAAGATGGCATAATATAACTAACAAAATAGAGATACCAAACAATAATGGATAACAAATACAATAAGATTGGGGATTATTAATTTAGAGCTTAATTAAGAATGTGTATAATATATATGTATGGAAAAAAAAATATAAGATTAGATATTAACTTGCAATCTCCAAACTCATATACGTATATATAATATATATTAATATGGAAATGTGTATGAGATAGGAAGTATATATGAGCAGGAGAGTAGAGATATATATACATTATAATATATATTATAATTATGTACATTATATATTTGTGTGTGTATAAAATAAAAACATACATATAAGATATTAGAGATCAATTTGGAGCTTAATTGAGAAATATGTAATAATTTGCAGCTTAAGTTGTGAATGTGTATATTTTTTGTGTGTGTGTAAATTGAATATATATAAGATTGGAGATTAATTCGGAGCTTAATTAATTGGAAATGTGTGTGTATATTCTATATATGTACAAAATAAAAAAAATATAGATAAGTTATGTATATATTATTATAAAATAAATGAAATAAAATAAAATAAAATAAAAAAGTGGCATATATAAGTAGGATAGTGGTTTGAGTAATGCTATTTATCTAGATAGGAGACTGGTCTTCAATTTAATTAGCATCACTACACTAGATGATGAATTGATATGCATAAATGCATAGAGACCCTCAAATGACAACTGGACTACAGACTCTCAAGTCTAGATAAATAGCATTATTCTAGTAGTTTTGGCGGAAAACTTTCATATGACCACTATCTTATTTTTTTCTAAAGAGGGAAATTTTATTCATTAACAGAATCAAACTGAAGTGCATTACCAATCATAGCAAGAGGAAAAGCAAAAACCATACTAAGACCTGTCATAGATCCAATCGTTTGGGCAAGCGCATGAGCAACTTGGTTCACAGACCTTCTAACGCATATGAACTATATGCCACCAAGTTCTAGAGCTAAAGCTTACAATCCTATAGAATCAGACCAAAAGGAGACAAGACATCAAAGGTAGAGCGAAGGGTTTAAAAAACCTTTACTGCGTCCATTTCCACCGTAACTCGATGTACACCCTTTTCTTTCACCCACGTTAAAGCTTCTCGAACTCCCATCAATTCAGCAAGCTTTGCCCCAAACAAACCACTAATATTCACAACCTTGGCACCCTATGCGTCCCTCAAAACCAACCTAATGCCGACCATAAACTGATTGGGTGCTTTAACTTAGAAAATAATGGCCAAGACCTGTGAGATTTAATGGTAAGTTAACTCTCAAACCTTTAATCAAGTTTCGATTCATATCTCTTACAATCCCTTTGTTATTTTAAAAAAACACAATGTTTATTGGATGAGTTGTACCATTTGAACAAAAAACATATAGAAACAATAACATAATTATGATATGATCATATTTTTTAATATATCACATTAATGTTAAATTAATGGAACCACATAGTCACCTATCCATTTTGTCAAAATTTTTATCCAATTTTTTCTCCAACCACAATTATTCTTATTCAATGCATTTTAGTTTATGTTTGGCAACCGAGAGGGGCGGAACTAAGGCAGGGCATTGCTGGGCTTAAGTCCAGTAGGCCCAAATTTCTTGTTTTAAAGATATATTGAAGAATTTTATATAAGACATTCTTGTTTTAATTATATATAAGAATTTTATATTTTGAAGAATTTTATATAAAAAAATATTTTTCCTTACTTTTTCGTGTTTTTAATTATTCTCACATCATTTCCATTACCATTTTATATTATAACTAACTGTATACCCGTGTGTTGCACACAATAAAATAATTAGCTAAAGAAATACTTGATGATTTAAAGAACCAAATAATCGCAATTTTATTGTGTATTACTCACTCATATACACACATTACTAATAGTTAAAATTTTATCGTGTAAAATTCTTTCACCTGGTATAGAACTAATTAAATTGTTGTTCCATAAACAGTATTTTTAACTAATAAAAATGAGAATTAATGAAAAATTTTTTAATATAAATTTAATTTCACATTGAATATGAAAACTAAAAAAATCATGAAAAAGAGAGCATATAAAATTTATGCAACTCTAGAATTTATTATACACCCATATAGTTGTTTAATAAGTATAGTATAAGAACTCTAAGAAACATTTAGAGTCCGGATGGTCTTCATTTATCAAAATAGATTCTTTACCACATTCATTCTTTACCATATATTCTCGAAAAAATTATTTTTCGTATCTTCTCATAGTGTCATACATTTTCCAAAAAAATCACTATTCACTAAATCTATTCTAAAAAAAATTTAAAAGTACACACTCTCTAATTACAAAAGACTAAAGGGAAGTAATATTACAACAAATGATAAATTCTATAAGATTTACCCATAACATTAATTTTTAACCACTTTTCACTCTAGAAAGAATTAAAATAACTTTTTATTTTTGTTCTAAATCATTATTATCAAGTATTATTATTATTGTATCTTCTCAACTTAAATTTTTACTTATATATAGGTTCTCACTTATATATTAATATGAGAATGTGTATATAATTGAAAGCATATAAAATAAAAGCATATATAAGAGGAAGAGTAAATATATACTTATTTATTATTTATTTTTTAGAAAATATCTCGACTCGAAAATCTAAACTTGAGATATAACTTTTATTATATATATTTTAATATATATTATAATTACATATATTATAAATGTGTATAAAATAAAAACATATATATAAGATATTAGAGATTTGAAATTTAATTAATTGGAAATGCGTATATATATTACTAAAATAAAATAAATAAAAAAAGAAGTTTATATAAGTAGGATAGCGGTTTTGGCGTGAAAATTTGCCTATTGTCATTGTCCTACTTAAATATATATATATATATATATATATATAAAAGATACGATATTATATTATTATGATTACATGCAAATTATACTTATCTAGAATTCAAATAATAATAATAATAATGCTTATCCACCCCGTATTTATTATTACCCTAATTAAACTCTCATTCTTAATTTCTCACAAATTAGGTTTCTTCGAAATTGTTAATTTCAATCATAATATAAGACTCAAATCAATTTTAGCCAGTGACATTATTAAACTTATATCAAGAATCTAATAATTTAGACTCTAAGATTCCAAGAAAAATATTTCACTGCAGTTTTATCTAATTTGTACTTTGATTACTAAATTTGATTTTAGAATTGTCATTTCCTTATTTTATGTTCTATGTTTCTTAAATAATAGAAAATTAGGCTGTTTTTCATTATTATTTATTTCTACATTAATATGACAACGAATTAACTATATTTTTATATTGTTATTCCTTTCGGTACAAACATTTGTTGAATAGAAACTTTTTTTTTTCCAGGTATGAGATGAAGTTTGATTGTGTGTAACTACTATTTATGTTCAAAGATTTATATGTTTGATATTGTCGTTTAGTTTAATATATTAGTATATATGCATTTTGATGTCATTATTATTCCTCTTTTTTTTTTTTTTTTTTTACTTGTAATAAAATTTTGGCTAGCCTACTAAGAAATAAATTTCTAATTCCACCCCTGGCAACCAATTATAATCTACTAATCTTTCACAGGCGTATGGCATGGAAAAAAAACTATTCGAAAGTGGTTAAAAACTAATTGACCGAAATAATTTATTCTAAAATCTAGTATCATAAATAATAAATGAGTTAATACCATTGCAAGATATCATATGAAAAATTTAAATATACAATTATACAATCAGTTTGAATAGAATAATTAGGTTATGCTGAGCTTGTAGAGGTGTCTGGTTTGATTATAGAAACTAAATTCAAAATGTCAAATTGAATAGAAATTCGAAATTAATCTATACAGTAAATTTTTGTGTTTTTGGAATGAGAAAAAAATAAAATAATCTTGATTATCAATAGAGTACCATGAAGACAGATAAAGGTAAATCAAAGCAAAATCTTGATAAATTACCAGGATTTTGCGAGATGGTGTATGATGTCTCTGTGCCGTGTATTTGATGTGTTTCTATATAAAAAAAAAATATAGTCTTGTCGTAATGTGAATAGTTTATTATTGCGTTTGTGGTGTTCTATACTCTGATCATTGATCCCACATCACTAGCACAACCAGGGGTGGATTTGGGGCTGGGCCACCCTTGGCCAGGGCACAACCAAATTCCTGGCTTGGTCTAGTAAAAAATTAAAAAAAAAAATTTTTTTGGTCTTTGGGCTATGAGTAAATAAAATTGGGCTAGGGGTAAGGGAGTTTGGGCTAAGGGTAATCCAACCGGAGAGCCCAATAAACCCATATTCAGCCCAAGAAAATCCTAAAACATAATCCATTGCTTGTTCGTTCCTAATTTAGATTGAAATCCCTAATTCCCAAATTCAAGCAAGTAGCAACCAACGACAAACGACTTTGGCAGTCTGGTTGCCTCTTGTGCCACACCTTGTACACTAGCGGCAACCCTCTGGCACGGCAGTGCGATGCTGTTTCTACCTTCTGCTACTCTGTATTATGCTGTTTAGCTGTTCTGCTTCCAGTTTTATCTCTATTTCCTGTCCAACAGCTCGTCCGCCCCTTTAGCTTCACTGAGTGACGACTAGCGACCAGACCAGCAGCCAACTTAGACCGTAGTGGCACAGTTGGCTAGCTAGTGGTGACTTGGCAGTTTATTCTAGATTTCCAACTAAGCACCAGAGGCAGAAACTTCAAATTTTTGAAGTCTAAAGAATTAAAGATTGGACTTTGGAGTTTGGACTTTGATTCTTTGAAAGTAATTTCAAAATTCTAACTTCTAAATTCTAATTCTAATTTTAAGTTCTAATAGCCAACAATTTAAGATGCAACATTGGAAGTTGAATTTTAGATGTTGAACTTTGTCTGTGTGTAATTGTGCTTTGACAGCTTTGTGGATTGTGGTACTTAGTGCTTTGCGGATTTTGGTACTTTGTGCTTTGTGGATTGTGGTATTTTGTGCTTTGGTTGTTCTAGTTGTTGGCTTGTTGCCCATAGTCATAGATTTGTGCTTTGGTTGTTGTAGTTGTTGGGTTGTTGCTTATAGATTATTGGGAGATTTAAGTGAATTGAATACCGTCATTACTTTTAAATGAAAAATTATCTAATTTATTCTATTGAATTAATTTGATTCTATATATCATATTATGGCCACACAACAACAACCTCCTAGCAAGAAAGACAAAACTACATTACATTCTTTCTTTAGGCCAATAAGAAATACATAGAATGAAGACTCAAATGATCTCTAACATACTCCTCCAACTGAAAATTAACAATCTTTACCTTCGATTGGAAATCAACAATCATCTCTTCCTATTGAAAATGAAAATCAGCAAGCTACTTCAAATGAAAATCAGCAATCTGCTCCAAATGAAATTCACCAATCTCTTGCAATTCCAGATTCATCTTCTGAAATTGAACGCGATCCAGGATAAAGAAAGAAAAATTGGGATTGGCCTCTGGAAAAAAGGGGATGAGATTAGACGGGCATATTTGAATGCAAGGCCTTACCAACCTAAACTTCATAAGTATAAAGCTTAGGAATATAAAATTAAATCTCGCCATTTTTAGTATAATTGGTTTAAGGAATTTCCTTGGTTTGAGTATTCTTCCACAACCCAGAAGACTTACTGCTTTCCATGCTTTTTGTTTGGGGAAAATTTTTTCTACAAATGCGACTTCAACTTTAGTAAGTGATGGGTTTGAAAATTGGAAGAGAGTTCTTCAGGGTAAGAGCTGTGCATTTCTTTGTCATGACGGTTTATCATCTTCATCACCCCGTAATAAATGTGTGGCGTGTACTCATTCTTTGAGAAAGCCATCACAACATATTGATAAAGTGATTCATGGAATTAGCAAAGAAGAAGTTGTGAAAAATCGATTGCAGCTAAACACAACAATCATGAGTGTCCAGTGGCTTGCTTTGGAAGGTTGTGCTTTTCGAGGCCACGATGAATCTGAAAGTTCTTTAAACTAAGGAAATGTAATTGAACTGATTAATTTTGCTACAGAAATGAGTAAAGATGTGAGAGATGTTGTATTAAGTAATGCACCAGGGAATGCTAAATACAATTCTCCAGAAATCCAAAAAGAGATTCTTTCAATCATGGCTAATAGAATGCGTCGGATGATTCGGAAGGAAATTGGATATGCTAGCTACTCTCTTCTTGTTGATGAAGCAAAAGTGAATCAAATAAAGAACAAATGGCCATTATCTTGAGATTTGTAAACTCTGCAGGGATCTTAATAGAGAGATTCTTTGCAATCAAGAGTGTTTCTAAGACTTCTTCATAAACACTTAGACATTGGATTTGTAGTGTTCTTTCTCAGTTTGATCTTCAAGTTCACAAATTGAGAGGTTAAGATACCGATGATGCTAGTAACATGCTTGGCCAATGGAATAGACTATAAGCATTGTTTCTTAGAGATTGTCTATATGCATAGTATGTTCATTGTTTTGCTCACAGGTTGCAATTGACGTTGGTTGCTGCAGCAAATTAATGTGATCCAATTTGGGACTTTTTTTTATATTGGATAATGTTATTAACATCGTCAAGTCTTATGCTAAGCGCCATACAGAGTTGCAAGTAGCCCATAAAATAGAAACTGAGATCATGTTGGCAAGTGCGGAGCCTGAATCTGGACAAAGAGCTAATCAGATGACATCTTTATGGCATTCAGGTTCTACCCGTTGGAGTTCTCACTATGAATTTGTTCAGGGTATGATAGATATGTATGCTGCGACTTGTAAGGTGCTTGAGGATCTCATTTCCAGTACTCCAAATGCCAAAGCTTGAGTAGAAGTTCGTGGTGCTTACAATAATATTCAAACATTTGATTTTGTGTTTGGCTTACACTTGATGAAGGCAATTATGTGAACCACTGATTTTCTCTGTCAAGCATTTCAAAAAGAATCTGTAGACATTTTAGTTGCAATTGGATATGTCTCCATTGAAAAAACTCTTCTTCAAGAGTTAAGAGACTAATGATGGGAGAAATAGCTGCATGAAGTTAAAAATTTTTGCTCAAGATATGAAATCAACATGCCTGATCTAAACAGCAACGTTGGTCGTGGTAAGAGATGAGTCATTGTTGAGTATCATTACCACTTTGATATTTTTAATGAGTGCATAGATTTTCAATTGGCAGAGTTAAACAGGATATTTAATGAGAAATTTGTCAGGTTGCTTGAGCTTAGTGTGGCATTGGATCCAAAAAATTCTTTTGAATCATTTAATGTAGATAATATCTACAAGCTTACAGAGGAATTTTATCCTGATGATCTCGAGCAGTATAAGAGGCTTACTTTGATGAGTGAATTGCAGTATTATCATACTCATGTGATTTTTAATCCTAATTTCATATGCCTAACCTTGCAAAATTGTGTGAGAAGCTGGTAGAAACAAGAAGGGCTGAGGATTAAATACAATATGATAACTAGATTGATTCGCGTTGTGTTAACTTTACCAGTTTCTATGGCAAAAATTGAGAGAGCATTTTCGACAATGAAACATATAAAGACTGCAATTCATAGCAAGATGGATGATGACTTTCTTGCAAATAGTTTGACTATTTTTGTTGAAAGAGAGCTTGTTAACAAAATAGATATAGTCTCTGATAGATGAATTTGCTATAGTAAAAAATCGTCGGGTTCAACTGACTTGTTAGCCTAATGCTAGCTTTTGATTTGTTGAACAATTTTTGTAATATACTCAACATTGTGTATTCTTTTGAGAAAATCGTGTTTATATAAATGAATTTTTGATATTTGGTCCTGCTAGCGGTAATCCAGCGTGCTGGCTTAGCCCCTGAGCACAACGTGTAGATGTGCAGCATATAACTCATTTTGCGTATAACAAAATTATCATAGTTTTGTTAGATGTACGTTTTGTGTCTCTATGTCTTGTGTGCATTGTATTCATGTAACAAAAAAAAAAAGCCACAAGTAAAGGATAATGATTGATCAATAGTACATAATATATCTTAATACATTTAATCTAATAATTGAAATGATTAGCTTCTCAGCATTGGAACATGCAATTGAACTTAAAAAACACAATCCACCATGCATAGTCACAACACATTTTTAAATAGAGATTTTAAGTTTTCAACTTTTCATATCACTTTACTATAAACATCGCGTTAAAGGAAAACACATCATTTTTTAACAGTTCTATTGTTGTCGTCATCAATATCAGCTAAGATTCTCTTATCAACATATAGGGCTCCCCCAAATTGCTATAACAAAATCTGCAAGCAAATTGAATATATTTTTATGGTTTTCTATTTATAGTTCCTTTTCCTATTGAGCACATTAACAAGAAATGTAATGGTAAATCATTGCTCATTTTTACCCATTTCCCTTCCTACATTGTCCTATAATAATTTCTCAAACCAATAAACTCTTGTCACGTGGTAATAACTAATACTAGAATTAAACACATTGTCGAATGTTAAATAAAATCTTAAAAATATGAACAAGGGTGATTATATTTGCACCACTACATATGTACACCCTCATCAAAGCACACTTTTGTTAAATAAACCACAACTCATTTACAAATATAACCCTACATTCTTTCTTTCTTTCTTTCTTTTTTTTATCTGCGCCCCATATAACCCTACATTCAAAATATATATATATATATAATAACATAGAATGTGGTTCTTGGTTATTCTACGTTTCTCAATATCACCTTCATGGAGGTGGGCTTTGTTGAATTATCTATCACCGAAGATGAGGATGCAGAACTGGATCTTGGTGGAGTGACAGAAGAGAATGGAAAAGGGATGGTGGAACTATGTTTAGTGGGAAGGTTTTTAACATATTAGAGCGTGAACTTTCTTGCCATGAAGAATCAAATGGCGGCTACTTGGAGACTTGGGTGGGGACTGAATGTGAAGGATATCACTGCGCAATGGTATCTTTTTCAATTCTATCACGAGGTTGATATGAAAAGAGTGTTCGAAGGGGTCCGTGGACATTCGATAATCATCCTTTACTTCTTCACAAACTGAAAACTGGAGAAGTGCCATCTCAAATACCTCTGTTTCATGTCAATATTTGGGTTCAAATACATAAACTCCTGGTGGGCTATATGCCGGAGACAGTGGGAAAACAACTCAGTAATTTTATTGATGTTTTCCTTGAATATGACACAACAGACAATACGGGAGTCTGGAAGGAGTATATGAAGATCCGGGTATAGATGGATGTCCGTGTTCTATTGAAACAGTGGAAAAGAATCAAGAATAGATGTGGAGATTGGTCTTTTGTAAAATTCAGATATGAAAGACAAAGTACATTTTGTTACATCTGTGGTTTTGAGAGTATTGCGAGAAGTTACTCATGGAGCCAACCGATTCACTCACAAAGGAGTGGGGACCCTGGTTGCACTCAACGCTAGCTAGAAGAGGATTTGATGCTTCCGGTGAGAAGTGGCTAAGAGATGATGGTATCGAGGAAGGAATAGCTAATCATAGAAAGGCACCGTTCACAGTTGGAAAATGGAGGAATTTTCAAACAGAATCAATGATTGATTTGCATGGCATAAACTCAGTAGTTAAAGACAGCATTTGGGGTAACGAAATCGGTGCTAAAGGAAAGGAACGTTGTGAATAGACTGAAAAACTGGGCTGCTGGATGGACCTTAACAAGATGGGCCAAGACTCGGAGTTGGGCCGGAAAGAAGCGGACAATGAAGATGATGTTTTGGAGATAATAGATGACAGAAAACGTAGAAGGGCCATACAAAATATTGAAGCAGTGGAAACAACAATGATATTAGACAAAGTTGATGATATTCAAGCTCGCTCAAAAAACTCCTTATCAGCATGTCTTTGTCACCAGGCTTGTCGGAACCCATGAAATGCCTTAGCTGGAACTGCCGGGGACTTGGCAACCCCCAGGCACTCTCTGTTTTTTGCGAGCTTGTTCATACTCGTAAGCCAGATGTTATTTTTTTTATTTGAAACACTTGTGTACTCTAATAAAATTGAAGCTATAAGAGTCAAGATTAATTATGATTGTGCTTCTCTGTTGATCGTGAAGGTAGAAGTGGTGGTTTAGCAGTGTTTTGGCAGAATAAAAATGACTGTTAATTAATAGATTATTCTAAAAACCACATTGATCTTGAGGTTAATGATGGGCACAAGGGTAGATGGAGACTCACGGGATATTATGGTTACCCTGAATGGACTAGAATAAGAGATTCATGAGACTTACTACCCTATCTCAGTGGTTGTTCCACTCTCCCGTGGTGTTGCATTGGGGATTACGATGACCTATTATGGGCTACCCAGAAAAGAGGAGAAATCCCACATCCTAGTCATCTTGTTCGTGGGCTTAGAGAGGCTATTGATGATTGCTCGTTCATTGACTTGCCATTGAGAGGTTACCAGTTCACTTGGGAGAAGGGGCGAGGAACGGATAGATAGATACAAGAAAAACTCGATTGGGCACTTGTCACAACTTCGTGGTTACAAAATTTTAATGAAGCAAGGCTGACTAATTTGTTTGCTCCTATTTTGGATCATTCACCTTTGCTACTTGAAACTGAATTCAAGCATCACATGAGATATAATAGAAGAATAAAGTTTGAAAATGCATGGATACGTGAACCGGACTTTGAGGAGACTTTGTGGGCCAGTTTGCATGGAGATGAGAATGAGAATTTTGAGCAAAAATTGAATAATTGCTTGCAAAGATTGGCGGATTGGGGTGAAAAATGAACTAAACAATTCAAGTGACAGATTGCAAACATGAAGGGGAAGTTGAATGCCTACGAGACAACCCCATGGGCATGGATGCTGATTTATGCAAAGAAAAGATAGAATAGTCGGTAAGGTGCCTTGCCCAAGAAGAGATGTATTGGCAACAAAGATCTAAGAAGTTCTGGCTTCAAGAAGGAGATGCCAAAACAAAATATTTCCACACGGCAGCCTCGATTCAAAAGAACAGAAATCACATCCAAAAATTGCAAGATAAGGCAGGAAACATGCATGAAGATTTAGATACAATCTGCTTGGTAGATAAAGAGTATTTTGAGAATCTCTTTAGTGATGTTGAGGTTCAACCAGATGAAGTGCTTGATAATGTTATTAGCCTAGTTAGTGTGTAGGATAATGAAATGTTGATGGCCCCTTTTCAACTAGATGAATTCGAGAATGTGCTTAAACAAATGCAACTGGATAAATCTCTAGGACTGGACGGTCTAAATGCCATGTTCTACCAAAAGGCTTGGTCGACGGGGAGCAAGTTGTTCAGAATTGCATTTCTTGGATGTCAAGTAAGATGTTTCTTCTCTTTTTAAACAATGCTATGATTGGTTTAATCCTAAAGGTGGAGTGCCTAATTAGTATGAAAGATTTTAGGCTTATATCTTTGTGTAATGTACTCTATAAGATAATTGCAAAGGTCATAGCTAACAGGTTGCGTAGACTCCTACACCATATGATTTCTGATTGTCAGTCAGCTTTTGTTCTGGGGCAAGCCATCACTGATAATTTGGTCATCGCATATGAAGTATTCCATTATATGAAGAGAAAGAAGAAGGGCAAGAAGAGGGCTGTGGCCTTAAAGGTGGATATTAGTAAAGCGTATGACAGAGTGAATTGGAAATTCTTGCGTAACATGATGCTCAAATTGGGCTTTTCGGTGGAATGGATGGATCTTATTATGCTATGTGTTACGTTTGTGAATTATTCAATCTATGTCAATTGTAGAGAAGTAGGGCCCATTGCTCCTCAACGCAGATTAAGGCAAGGGGATCCACTATCCCTATACTTTTTTATTTTGTGTGCTGAAGCTCTTACTTCTATGATCAGCAGGGCGGAAGCTAGAAGGAAACTGCATGGTAGCAAAGGGGCTAGAACAGCACCTAGTATATCACATCTGATGTTTGCTGATGACGGTATTTTTTTTAAGAGCAAATGAAGAGAGCAAATGAGGCCGCTTCAGGACAAGCAGTAAACTTTGAGAAGTCAGGTATCTATTTTAGCTTGAAGGTGCATAATAATGTGAAGCAGAGGATTTCTACTTTATTGGGTGTATGGGCACCACTAAGCACAGAGAAGTATCTTGGATTACCTACTACTGTGGGAAGAAAGAGAAAGGAAGTTTTCAATGCCCTACAGGATAGATTCTGGAAGAAAGTGCAAGGATGGCAAGGAAAGATTCTGTCAACAGCAGGCAGAACTATCTTAATCAAAACAGTAGCGCAAGCGATCCCAACATACAGTATGTCCATCTGTCTACTTTCGAGTACTTTGTGCAATGAATTTGAACGGCTAATGAATTCTATTTGGTAGGGGAAGAGGTCTGAAAACAAAAAGGGACTAAACTAGTTGCGGTGGGAATGATTATGTGTCAGACAAGAG
Source organism: Nyctanthes arbor-tristis (assembly GCA_963692815.1). NCBI lineage: Eukaryota > Viridiplantae > Streptophyta > Magnoliopsida > Lamiales > Oleaceae > Nyctanthes > Nyctanthes arbor-tristis. The sequence goes on from CAVNYN010229899.1 coordinate 33,675, forward strand.
TTCGGAGGCATAGGCTTTAGAAATCTTCACGCTTTCAACTTGGCTATGCTAGGGAAGCAAGAGTGAAAATTAATTTCAGAACTAGATGCACTTATGAGCCAAGTTTTGAGGGCTTGCTATTACCCTTGGGGGATTTTCTGACGTCAAGGATTGGATTCAATCCAAGCTACACCTGGAGAAGTATTTGGAGCTCAAGAGAGTTATTGTCAAAGAGAAGTAGGTGGAGGGTGGGAGATGGAAATAATATACAAGTATGGGATGACCCTTGGCTGAAAAATAACAACTCCTTCATATTGGAAACGGAAGTAGACCCGGACTTAGAAAATCTCAAAGTGGGCAGCCTTATGAAGCCGGGGAGTGGAGAGTGGGGTGAGGATATTGTGAATGCACTGTTTTCCGAAAGAGATGCTGAACATATTATTAGTATCCCACTTAGCACGCACCCCCAACCAGACAAAATGATTTGGCATCACAGTTTTAACGGATCATATTTGGTAAAGTCTGGATATCGGGTGATCATGGAAACTAATGATAATTTTTTGGCGTTAAATGAACAAGGGCTGTGGCATCCAATTTGGAAGATGAATATACCACCCAAGATGTGACACTTTATTTAGAGGGTGTGTCGTGATTGCTTCCCAATGAGAGAGAAGCAGTTGGATAGAGGTGTTCAAGTACCACTCGAATGTGTACTTTGCGAGCAAAAAAAGGAATCTATCTCACACATCTTGATGGAATGTCCATTTGCTAGAGAATGTTGGGGAGTCTCAGGGTTATGGCCGCCAACTAGAATTTTGGCTTTCTTATGCTGTAGAAAATAAGGATGCCAGATAAGTGGAGAAAATCAGTGCCATTATTTGGGCAATTTGGAAGCAGAGAAATCCCAAACTGTAGATAGGTGAGTGCCATCCACCTTTACAAACTACTTAAATTGGCCTATATGTTATTCAAGAGTAGCAAGATGTGAGAAGACAAGGCAATCCAGCGAGGCAGCCGAGAGTCAAGCAGAAGCAGTAAAAACCATATGCCAAATACATAAAATGCAATGTCGATGCAGCAGTCTATGGGAAGAGCAACGGCGTTGGATTTGGGATGATCCTAAGATAGCAAAAATAAATATTTTTTTAATATTATTAAAAATTCTAGAAAACATCATTATGCACAACATTCATCGTTTCATTAATTGGTTTCTTATTCTTAATTCCTTATCACATAAAAGTTGTTGACGTCAAATTTCGACCTTGACTTGACAAACGAAATTTTTTTACGTAGGAAATTTATAGTTGAATTTGCTCTAATAATAAATGCTGAAGTTAAGAGAATATGTATATTTATGAGAGGGAGCCCAGAGGGAGTAAATGAAAGGAAGACAAGAATTGCGAAAGTAAGATAGAGGAATCCTGTCTCTGGCATTTTTTTTCTCTATTTATAGTATGTATTTATATGATTGCAATGATTACATGTATTTAATGCCAGCCAAAGAGGATGCATGTGAGTCTGATCAATTGGAGTTATGCTCTGACTTTTTGACTAACTGCTGTCTAAATACTGTATGGGAAAGGCAATCATCGCCTTTACAATAAATGCAGAAGTCAGACGTAAGTGATAAGGCTTGCACATGGGTTTTTAAGTTGTTGTCCAACTGGTGCTTTCCAGGATGAGCGAGAAACGACCTCATGAGCTTGGCGACTTGGCGAGTTGAATGATAAAGGCCTGAAATTGGTTGGCGACTACCAAGTCATTAGGTCGTTGGGTCCTGCCAGAACTTTAGCTCGTTGAGTACAATAGGGCACGTGGGGCCCACTATCAAATTATGTTAACCTATTTGGCTTGATGACCTAACGATCACAAAAATGTTTTTAAATTGGCATGATTCATAACTCTAGACGCTACTACGTAGAACTACCTACGATTGAATATTGACTTTTTAAGGAGTACTGGAAAAGAGGTTAACCTTAACTCTTATTATTCGTCATAACGAACAATTAAAGTCTATAAATTAACCTTAACTCTTATTAGTAGTTATAATAATCTAAAACAAGCTCAACGTGTCTTGAAATTACTTCCTCCATAGATGACTTTTGATATTGTAGGGGATATTTGGTGATAACCTTTCCAATAAAGTCTATAAAGACAAAATAAAAAAAAAAAGTAATTAGAAACACATAGCTTACGCGGTACGAATTATGCTCTAATGGTCAAAATGCTTGTGTTTCGGGTCAAAGGTCTCGGGTTCGAACCACACATGTCCTCCCTGAATTTCCCTCCCTCCCCCCCACCCACCCACCCACGTATAAAAAATAAAATAAAATAAAGCTTACATATACATAATTCATTTGCATTGAAAAAAATGAAAATTACACAATCATAGCAAATAGACCAAGGGCATCAGAAGAAGATATATTCTAAATTTCAGAAACTATTTTAAAATTAAAATTAAACAAATGATGGGAATGATCTATCACCCACTGTAATTATATGTTAGTGATTGCCATAACTCAAAGACAGTAAACGTGAGAAGTTATTCCAAATTTGAGATGTAGCAAACCATGTTTTCTTTAATTTGTTTGTTAAACTTTGAAATATGATGGGGGATTAACTGTCACCTGAATTCTATCTTCCTCTAACAAAGGAATAATAGTGATTATATTAAAATCATATAATTATGTGCAGAAGAAGAAATTATAAGACATAAATTTCAAAAAGTAGTCTCGAGATCGACAAGTAGCATTTCCAAAATTCGAGCGAATTTTTCATCAACTTTTATTGGAACATTATACTTTCTTGCAACTTGAACTTTAATAATCTAATTCGACTTGCTCTATGACAACGATTTTAGTTTGTGAAGCCATTGCAGACCAATATGTTTTATAAAAGACAAAATTAACTACAAAAGAATGAATTTCAGATTTTAAATTGTAATTATATATAGACAACAACTCTTTGTAGTTAATAAGGTAGTGGACGGTTAATTTAACCAATAATAAAACGATTAAAGGAAAATAAAGTTAAAAAAAAAAAGAGAAATGAAAAAAAAAATTCAAGTTGTGGTATATAAATAACAATGATGGGTTAAAAAGATAATAAGGGGTTATCAATACTAGATGGTTACGTATATTAGTGGGACAGTTTTAGCAATACATGTTTTGAAAAAAATAATTCCGTAAAACTTATCAATATACGGCCGTAAAACTTGTCAATATATGGGAAATTAAAGTAAAAAAAATAAGGAAAAAAATTCTCCCAAAGAGGAATTTGGAAACAAATTGAACCTTTTTCTATTGAAGATTCAATTTTACTTCTACGTTTATTAATATATAGATTTTGATGAATTCAAAAAATTGGTTATAGTTTTTATATTATGGTTAAATTTGTAAATAACGTGTCCTTTTTTAATATCAAATTTTAGATTAATGTTAAATGACCAAATTATGCTTCGTTTGTTGAATAAAAATGTGAAACTTAAAGACTAGTGGTCAAACTAACGAAAGTATAATTTTGGACAATTGACGCATTTTTTTTTAAAAGTTGGAACCCTACTCCTCCAAACCTAAAGATTTGAGAAAAATAAGCCCAGAGTTGACCTTTCACGTAACTACCCTTTCTTATCTAACATCCACTAGAATTTAAGTATGTTATTATAATAATAATCGGTTGCATTTTTATTTTTATTTTTTTTTTGAAAGAAGGAAAATCGAAAATAAAATGAGAAGGGTGAACTAGCCACTCTTGAGAGTCTGACATTGAACTAATGGTTCTAGCTAAACTACGAGTAGCCTGGTTCGTAGATATTATAATGCAAGTAAACAACACATTATTCATGTTGGAACTAGATACTTTGCAATCCTCCACAATGAGACCAAAATAAGACATATCTATAGAAGAGTTGTTCAAGACGGAGACGACTACGTTGGCATCCATCAATGACAATATTATTCAACCTCTTTTGCTTCACCCAAACCCCCAATGTTTTCGCAGTCTTACCGTCAAAAACACCTTTACAAAGCACTGTTTTCACACTTAGAAACAAAGCTTCATCGTCCCTCATAACCATCCCAAAAGAACTACGATTTTAGGAGGAACTCTCAACTTCCGATCTAATAACTTCTAGATGCTATCAGCTGGAGGAGGTTCATGAGCAATAAAAATTGAGTAATTACATTGTAGCCACTCTTAACTATATAAACTCCTAGAGTATTCCTTTGGAAGCATTCTTTCATTAACCCACCAAAGGAATTCATCATTAATTCAGATCGGAAG
>CAVNYN010229901.1:0-10530 GCA_963692815.1 Nyctanthes arbor-tristis
AAGACCTATGTGGTCTAATCACTAACAGCATCTGAGTATATTTCCCACCCCTTCACCAGAGTTAAATTTCTCTCTCGTACAATCCCCTTGTAATAGTATAGGGGAAAAAAACAATACAGGGAAAGAAATTAAGCACATAGCTTGTGAGTGTAGTACCTAAATTGGAATTAAGCTTGGTATTATCTTGACCTCATCCTCCATAATAATTTAATGAAATGAAACGTGTCAAATTAACATGTAATACGTAACTTATAATGATTAGATTAGATTAGATCAGATAAGAATACAAAGAAATGAAAGCACATAGGTTATGGGAGTGGTAACTAAATTGGAATTGAGTTTGGTAGTATCTTGACCTCCATATATAGCCTAGATATGCTCTACATCTTAGATTGTTGGTATAGAAGAATATATATATATATATATATATAAAAGAAATATGAGTCAATGAAAATAATTGAGCGCCTCCGCTTAACACATAAGCCGCACTTCTAAAACAGACTAATAAAAAATAAATAATTATTCTCTCAACTAATTGGTATTAATTATCACGGGCTTACGTTCACTTCAACAGTTAATCCCATAAATTGATAAAAGAACAAATGACTGGGGCTAAAACAAAACATTATGAGTCTATAAAGAGCCTGGTTGGCAGAGAAGCAACTTTTTCTAAGCCGCCCATGCGTTGGATAATGTATTGGTTTGCTCATGCTAGTTAGGGCATAACTTCAAGGATTTTCAATATAAAGTCAATTAAAAAAAATCAATATATAGTAAAATAATTTAGGGTGAGTCGATTGTTTATTGGAATATCCTAATTGGAAAAGTTATATAGTAGGATTACATAATGAAAAATATACTCGGTGGGATCGTTATCGAGACATAAAAATGAGACAGTAAATCTAAATTCAAACCTGAATGATGTTAAAAGGGCTTTTGGAGGTTTGAATTATACGATTAGGCATTCTTATTTTCTTGCAAGGCTTTATTTATAGTCAATTTTATTTTAATCTCTAATTAAGGCCTTCAAGGACTAATTCCCTTTGCAAAAGGGGCAAAAAAAAAAAAAGGACTAATTCCAAAAGATGTGAGAAATCAAGAAATTATTACCGAAAAGTTGAATATATTTGCACCCACTTATGAAACATGTAGCGACCCGGCATTAATAAATAAATAAAATATATTGAATATTTTATGCTGTAGCACGACAATTAGTTTACACTTTTTATTATATAATAAAATATATCATTATCATTGTACGCTATGAGTTTTTATTATATGTAGTCATGTGTGCTCTAAGGAGCAGTCGAGAATTGATAATTTAAGAAAATATTTGGCGAATACCGATATTTTTGCTAAGATTATATATGTACAATCAGAGGTCATAAAAAAATTATTATCAAGTAAAAACATTATATATATGTGTGGGGGGCACGCGAGGACTTGAAAATAAGCAACAATAGTTAGCAGTGATTTGTCCAGAAGTTTTACCAAACAAGAGCTACTTAGTCTAGCAATCAATTATCAATCAATCTTTAGACACAGAGCCTCACACATTGTATGTATGAAACAATTTCATTATATTATTGTAAAATATCTATGTAATCACCACTCAATAAAACCGTGTCACGTGACAATGTCATTTATTCATGTCATTTGTTCATATCTCCCTATAATTGCTCCACACATAAATATGGATTTTGATCTAAATGGATTTTGATCAAGAGCCTATAAACATGGGTGGCCCTGAGGGTGTGTAGGTCGTGTGATCACACATGACTTTATAATCTAAAGGGCACCAAAATTTTTTTAATTGTAAGTGTGATGTTAAAATTTTTGAAAAATTTTTAAAATGTTATTTGTTAAAAACTGGACATCATTGAGACACCAATTTTATTAAAAGTTTAATGAAAGTAATATTGAGTTAAAAATTAGAATGCATTTTATTATTTAAAAAAATAAATAAGTTGACTTACCTTTGAAGTTTAAATGTGCCATTAATAATCAAAGGTCAAAAAAATAATAAATAAATAAAATAATCATACCATAAAGCCAAAATGTTAATAAGAAAAAGGGGACACCATAATAAAAAATGATTTTCTTAATGTGAAATAATATAATTAGAGTATGATTCGTTTTTCTAATATAACCCTTATTTAAATGAAAGGAGTATCATTTTATATTATCGCACAGGATACCCGAATTCTCAGGGCTTGCCCCACCTATAAATGGATTTTGATCAAGAGTATGAGAGTATTTCACATGAAACCAGTGCTACTATCATATGTGGGCCCTAATACCATGTAATGTGAGAGAGGGCAGACTCTGGAACTGGACTTTTTATATTATTGAGTTCAAGTAATGTCAATAACGTACAATTCTGTTCACCTATTCTTAGAGTGAGCTATTGTGACTTGTGAGCACTGCTAATGATGAGCTGATATGGCAAGAAGAAAACTAGATACTGCTTGCATATATTTGATCCCTACTAACGATTCTCACTAACTGTTATTTTTTATCAAAAGACAAAGTTACCCTCCTTTTTAAATTTAAAAAAAGAAAAAATTAAAAAAAAAAAATCCAGATCGGAAGAGCACACGTCTGACCCGGTAAACACCAAAAACATGCAGAAAATGACACTAAAAAATGAAAAAGAAAAAAGCATAGTAGAGACAGCAGAGTATTTCTAGTTATTTTTGGCGTTTTATTGGCTCATAATAATAATAATAATAATAATAATAATAATAAATATGTAGCCGCCTAATAATAATAATAATAATAATAATAATAATAATAAATATGTAGCCGCCTTCTAGAAAATTACCAAACTTTCGATTACGATGAATAAAATGTTTTCATAATACCTACCCAATTCCCTCGTACTGCCAATCGGCTCAGGTTTTTCTTTTAATTTTTCTAGTCAAAAACTAGCAACTCAAAAAACGCACATGTATTTCTTTTTAGAAAACAGGAGGGGTGCAAAAAAAAAAAAAAAAAAAATCCAAAACCATTCATAATGATGAGTCAATTGCGGGCCCTTTGTCGAACTCAACGAATCTTCTTCTTGAATAGCTTTTTTATCATGTATGATACAAGAACTTTTGATTTCTATTAGTCAAATTGATTTATAATACGATTTAGAAATAAAATATGACAATCAAATATGTAGATGGCATCTATCAATGTGGCTTTAAGTACCAAAAAAACTCTTACGAATCTTTGTAGGATAATAATGATGCATACACAGAAGAGTTTACAAATCTTATTTTATCTTATCTATATCTATATATTAATTAAAACAAATATATATATATATTAATTAAAACAAATTAGTTTGCGGTACTTTTATACAGTAGTTTTCCTGCCAAAAGTTTGCTAGCAGGGTCTTTTTCGACATTTTATATCATATTACAATAACTCACGTGCGGTGTTATGAGTTTTCAATTTTTTTAATTTTTTATTTTCTTATGCCTCATCCATTTAATAGATAATAGATAATTATCATCATTTAATCTTTTGAATTATACATAAATTTGATTATCTAATTATCTAATCTAACTGATCGATAAGTCTCCATATCCTTGAAATTCGTAGTTTATGGTTAATAGAATTTTTTTTTTTAAAAGAAGAAAAACCATCTTATTTCATTTCATCCAAAAGAAAGTGTACAAGGAAGTAGGAGTGTGTAAAAAAACCGAGACCAGTTGAACCGGCCAGAGACCAGACCGAACGGGTCGGTCCCGGTCCGAGCTTTGCGGCCAAAATGACCGGTCCTGTCCCGTCCGGTCCTGGGTTTTGTTTTGAAAGCCCGGAAACCAGGTCAAAGACCAGTTGACTTTTTTTTAAAAAAAATATATATAAATTGAAGCCTGGTTTTCATTTTTTATAATACCCAAGATGCAAGAATCAAAGTTATTTTCTTTACATAGTCACTTGCATAAAGGTCCATCTTATTTATAAGTCCCAATTATTTTACCTTTTTACAAAACTTTCAATGTGGGACAATCATTTAAATTTAAAACTAAATATAAAGGACCAAGATAATTATTAATTTGCCTCAAAATCCACAAAATTTCCATTACATAGTCACTTGCACAAAGACACATCTTATTTATAAGCTCCAATCATATTATTTTTTTACAAAACTTTCAATGTGGAACAATTAAAAAGTTAAAATAATACCACTAAATTTCTTTTTCAAGTTGGAATTTTTTGACCAATAAATTTCTTTAAAAATCATTATTATTATGTTATTTTTTAAGCAATAGTCAAGAACAATTGTGTTAATATATAATGTTTTCAGAATTTGTAACATTATAAGGATTTTGTTAAAGAAAATTGTAAGGATTTTGTTAAAGCAATAGTCAATAATATGTTTATTGACTCTATTTAAGTTATATGCTATTATTATATAAAAATATATATATATATATTTATGTATAGACGTGGAGAATTTGTGCTTATACATCTTCTCATTTATTTAAGTATTTTTCTTATTGGTAAAAAGTGTGAAATGAATTTTCTTACTTTTATTTTAAATGATAAGTGTTATTTATTTTTGACAATTACATCATTTTTGTAATATTTAATCCTCATAAATGTATAATAAAGTAGTAATTATCCATTTTTTGCCTTTTGAAAATATCAAAATTGTATCGTAAAATTGTTAAAATTATAAAGCAGATATAATATTTATGATTTTTACATTTATTTTCCAATTTATGATACATATTTCAAATATTTAATAATTTTAGATTTGTTAAAATAAAAAAATTGAGAAATACAAGTAAGTCTAGTACTTCTACTTTACGGAGGCATGTTAATACTTTTGTTGCATATAAAGTCCTTCTATTTATTTGTTATAAACGTTGTTTATATGTGTTTTTACGTTATTAAGTTTATAGAAAATTTTTTCACAAGCCTGGAAAAGGCAAAAAAAAACCGAATTCATTACCCGTGCCCGAACCGGGACTGAAACCGTTTGGGCTTGCCATTTTTGAGACCGGGACTGGGACCGAAGCGAAGATATTTGGTCTAGTCTTGGTCCTTCAAAAACTAGGAACCGAAACTCGTTTGCACAGCCCTACAAGGAAGTCAGGAGGTTGATCCCTACAAACATAAGAAACACAATTTGAAAGTCCAAATTGTGCAACCTTGTGTGCGACAGTATTGCTTCCCCGTCTAACCGAATCACAAGTTGGAAGAGAAAACTCATCCATAAGACTTCTAATACGATGGATGATCGCTCATTCTTCACTTCTGTCTTGTGGATGTCGAATGGCTTCCACTGCCAACTTACAATTAGATTCAAGGCTTAACAGTTGGATGCCCTCTTCAATGGCAGTTTGCAAACCCATTAAAATGACCATGCATTCACCCAAAAAAAGTTTTAGTTTACCTTGAAAAACACGTGAACGTGCCAAAACAAAACCACCTTGATCATCACGCATCACCACATCAATTCAAAATGATGAGCTCCCGCTTTTGTAGCTGCATCTACATTCATCTTGAGTGTGCTTTATCCACCTATCACATCGCGATCTAACTGAAGAATCCTCACCCTTGTCATTATCAAGCGGAAGATTATTTGTTTTTCTAAATCATCGACAAATGCCACTGTGCTATATAAGATTTGTTCGGAAACTGGCTGGGAATCCCCAAAACTTGTTGAATTTCTAGCAACCCAACATTTCCATAAGAGGACACATAATAGCTCCAATTCATGCAATTTCAAAGCCCTCCACACATCCAAGAAAATATGGCCTACGGAGTCAGCTTCTTTCCCTTTGATGAAATTGAAAAAACAACTTGTTTCCCAGACCTCACGAACCTCCTCACAAAAAAATAAATCATGACTAGTTTACTCAACATCTAAACCACATCTCTAACAAAAGGAAAATGAAGAGATATTCTGTTTAAATAGACTCAGCATTGTAGGCAAAATATCTAGCATTACCCGCCAGATAAAGATTTTGATTTTACTCATAAATTTCAAATGCCACTTACATTTCCACTATTTTAAAAGAGGACTTGTACGTACATGTGTATGCTCATTAAGAGATAAAGCAAGGTCATACCCGGACTTTACCGTATATTCTCTAGATTTCTCAAAATGCCAGATATGGATATCTGGAGAATCGGAATAGCCACCAGGTAACATCGAGATAGCTTCACAATCTAGTAGGAAAAACCTTTGTTTAATGAAAGACCAATTCTAGGAGCCATCCGGTAAAAAAAGATTAGCCACAGTTAGGAGAAGATCACCATGAGATGGATAATAAGGAGGAAAGAAAAGGGCTGAGGAATCCATGGGATGAAAAGACACTGATTCGTCTATCATTCCCAACTCGCCATCATAGCCCTTTCAACAAAAGATCCCGTCCCCAAATTAAGCTACGCCATAAGAGGAGCTATCAACTTTTTCTTCAGCATGAGAAATAGGCCAATGAAGAAAATACTTCTGTTTTAAAATGTGGGCAGCAAAAGAATCAGGATTCACTATCAACCTCCTTACTTGTTTAGGTAATAAAGCTTGATTAAAATGAGTGAAATTGAGAAAACAGATCCCGCCAAGCAATTTTGAGTGGCACATAGATTCCCATTTCCTCTGATGATACTTATTTTTTCCTTCCTCACTTCCCACCAAAAGGAAGCTACCAGTTGTAATAGTTCATCACATAAACCTTGAGGAATTCAAAATACAGACATCACATAACTCGGAATGGCTTCTGCCACTAATTTTATCAAAACCTCATGACCCACAATTGAGAACAATTTTCTCCTCCATGATTGCAATTTCTTCCATACTCGTTCTCGAATGCCTTCAAATACTAATTTTTTACTCGAATCAATAACTGAGCAGAGACCTAAATATTTTATATGCATACGAGCTGATTGCATCCCAAAAAGACGTAGAATCTAGCACCGGCCTTCCTAACTAGTATTAGGGCTGAAAGATATTAGACAATTTTTCCAAATCTATTTTCTGTCCAGAGTTCTTCTCATAGCATTCCAACAGATACTTAAGGTTGTAACATTTCCCTATTGTTGCCCTGCAAAAAACAAGACTATCATTTGCAAAAAATAAATGTGAAACCTTGGGAATAGATGGAAAACATTAAAAACCTATGATTTGTTTATTAAGCTCTGCCAGCTGAATGAGACGCAAAAGACCCTCCACACAAATGATGACAAGATAAGGGGAGAGAGTGGACAACCTTGTCTAAGTCCTCGACTTGGAGAGATAAAACTATGAATTTTTCCATTAATTACAAAAGAAAAAGTAAAGGTAGAGATACAACATTTTATGCAATTTATCCATCGAGACGAGAAGCCTATTTTGGACATCACTTCCAACAAGAATGGCTACTCGACCCAATCATACGCTTTCATCATATCTAACTTGATAGCCAAGAAACCTGTCTTACCAGATGTTCTTCTATTCATGGAGTGTAACAACTCAAAATTAGCAATAATATTGTCTGAAATAAGACGTCTTGGTATGAAAGCACCTTAAAAAGGAGAGATAACCTCGTCGATCACTTGCTTAAGTCTATCGGCCAGGGTCTCTGAAATGATTTTATAAACCACATTGTAGAGACTAATAGGTCAAAACTCAATAATTGATCTCGGATGTTTCACCTTTGGAATCAAAACAATATTTGTATGATTTACTGGTTCCAATGAGCCACCTTCATTTAAGAACTTTAAACAAAATTCTATAACAAACTGGCTAACCACATCCCAATGTTTTTGGAAGAAAAAAGCATAAAAACCATATGATCCTGGTGCTTTAAAAGGTCCGACGCTAAAAATGGCTGCCTTGACCTCCTCACAAGTAAATGTCTTGTCTAAAAGTTCACAAGAGTTGTGGGAAAGAGAAGGCCCTCTACCACCTGTAATCTCTCGATACCAGATTGAGTCTTCCAAAAAATCCGGATAGTGCTAAGAAATCCTGCCATTGCCGCCCGATAAACCCATTGTTCTGAAACATCTGAGAGGGCCAAAATTTCATTAAAATCTCCAATAAAAGCAACTGAATATGAATAAGCTTCTCCCATACGTCTCATCAATTTCCAACTATAATCCCTCAACTGAGTTTGTGGATTTCCATAAAAACCAACCAAACACCACTTGAACTCGCCATCTATTGAAATTAGGACATCAATATGAAAATGTAAATATCCTAGTAAATCCACATTTCATCGATAAGACTATAACAAAAATAGTCCCTCACTACGACCTCTACTATCAACATGCAATCCATTTTGAAAACCAAGGAACTCCCTAATATGTCTAGCTTTCAAACCAAAAAGTTTTGTCTCTATTATAAAAACTAAAGATGGTGAATGGTTATAGAGAGCCCTCTATAAGTTTTCCATTGCTCGAGGACTGCCCCAGTATATTTCCTCTTTTACCAGATCCAGAAGTTTGTTTCCTCATTGCAGATTTTATTCTTTTTTCCCGGCTACCTTTGACAATTTCAATATAGATAATTTTTCATCTTCCAATTGTTTATTGGTTTTGTTCCCATGCAAAATATTGCTAGGCTCATCTGTCATAGGGTCCCCAAAAGCAGGAGCAAGCTCCATGGATTGCTGATTACCCTCAAATTGCTCACCCTGTAAAGAAGGAGATTTAGGACCAGTCTGTTCACCCATGCCCATAGCTACAACCAAAGGATTATTATCAATTCTGTCACCCTCATCAATCTGTTTGTCAAAGAGAACTCTGCTGTGATTGCTATGACTTGTTTGCTTTCTATTTCTTGTGCGTCCTCTAACTGGGGCTTTTAAATAATCCCCAAATCTATGATTCTCCTTTTTCCTTAATAAAGGTGGCATATCTTCATGGCAATCTTCAAATATATGTCCCAAATACCCACATAATGAACAATATGCTAGTACGTTTTCATATATAAGATCCAATTGTGTTAAACATCCTTATTGACCAAGTTGTAATTTTATATACCTACGAAGAGGCTGTAATATATTTAGCTCTACTTGAATCCTCAAGAACTTTCCCCACCATGAGCCTTCTTGATCATAATCAACATCAGTGAATTTACCTATATGATTCCCTAACCTTTCATCTATAACAGTTCTTATATGTATAAGAGGAAGATTGTATACCTGAATCCAAAAACGAACTTCTGAGAAAGAGGGTTTGTGATGTACCCCGAGAGAATCAACCGGTGTAAAAACTAACAGAGCTCAATTGAACTTCCAAGGCTGCGAATGGAGGATCCTCTGTTTATCCGACCTATTGCTGATGAAATTATCTCCCTCTAGGAATTTAATTTGTATCGTACCTTCTGGTTTCCAAAGGTTAAGCATTGTAACTTTGAAGGCCAGACAGTGGTAGGATCTGAATGTGAGAATCTTTCCAAGAAGTGCGCATTTCGTCTCGCGAAGATGGGTATTAATGGTCTGCTCGTCTAGCACCAGAATTTCATCATCTTCTTTGTGTAAGGAAAAAGAGCTCCACATATCTTCTATGGCTTCCATGGATGATATACTCGAACACAAAAGGAAATTGCTGAAGTTAAACTGATTAAACTGAAGAAAATGGAAAATGTCAAGCCCCAGTGAGAGTCTGTCTCTTGAACACTCGAGAGAGAAAGTCATAATTAATAGAAATTAAACATATATTTTTAGTTCAAGTTAAATAAAAATTATAATTGTACATTTTTCTTGATTTTTCTTGGTACGAATATTAATAATTACAATTAATTTTTCTTAAAAAATATATTACTACTTTTTCTTTTGAGGTGAAAATATATGATTGCTTTTATGTATTATTAATTTATATCATTTTCATGTTATCTAGCTTTATTAATTTCAAATAAAAAAATATTTTTAGAGTACATTATATGGCTCAACTAATAATTATTTCGTATAATATCATTTATCTAAGAGCTTGTTTGGTATAATTTATTTTTGTAATTTATAAATTCTCCTACTATGATTTGACTATTGATTTGACAACTACTCAACAATCACCAAACATTTTAAACTTCAATTAAATCTTCACCACTCATTTTCATTCATTATAAATTTTCTTTATAAATTGATTTTATAAATTTAACCAAACGGGCCTTAAATTAGTGTAAAAAATAAAATGATATTTATTTGCTTTAATGATAAAAATAGAGTTAAATTTTGCTATAAGTTATAGTTACTTTAACATAATAATAACAAATTTACATTATTATTTGGTATACATATTTTATTAGTTTTTAGGCTATCTTCAAAGATTTAATATTTTTTCAAAATTCTAACAGTTGATAGACAAATTTCAAATGTTGGGTTATTAGGCTTCTTCTTATTTTAATTAAGTGCCTACTCATGAGATTGAAAATATAATAATAAAGTAAAATTAAATCAGTTTTAAAACTTTTACTTTAATTCAATACGATAAACCACAATAAACCACACGTCATAAAAACTAGGGCTATATGTTTAGTACATTACTTAATTTATTATTTATTTTTCTCTAGGAACCTATATATTGGTAAAAATTTAAGTTGAG
>CAVNYN010229902.1:0-11573 GCA_963692815.1 Nyctanthes arbor-tristis
TGTAATGAAAAAGCCAGAATGCCTTGCACCTTCTCTCCCACTACTGGATGGGTTGATGCTGCTGTCGCTGCTTGTTTTTGATTAGTTGAATGGTATCAGCATTTTGTAGATATTTGGCCTTATATTTGTACTTAGTAATGGCTGTCAATATAAGTGCTTATTTTCAGTTCGGCAGAATCGTAATGTATTTGCGAACGCCGGACAACGTGAATAGCTCGGTTGCTCTTTTATCTTTCTTGCTTTTGTTCCAATGTTGTACTGTTGGGATTCCAAAGAGCTATTGCATCCACGAACGTCTGAAATTAAGTTACTGCTGTGCCGTGTGCGTAAAATATTGTTTTATTTTGAGATGGCAGAGGATTTTTATGTTGCTTTCTCAATTGGCTAAATTTCACACACTGTCTCCAACTTTTGCACTTTGAATCGCATAGATCCCACAACTTTTTTTTTCAACATGTGGAGTCCTTAACCTTTCATAAATATGTGCATGAGGTCGTTGATGATGAATCCGTCAATAATTTCGTTAAATTATTGTCAAAATTACCTTTATTCCCTTTTTTAAAATTAAATATAAAAATAAAAAAGGAAAATGGGGAAAAAAAGTAACTTCCTGCTCCTCTCCCTTTTCCAAACCCCTTGCCACTAGCACACTTTGGTTGTTGGAAATGGTAGCATTTTGGATGCCTCCAAGATTTTGCCATTTCTGGCAAACAAAGGGATGAGACTTCCGTTGTAACATCCCGCAAAATTCTAAAAATAAATTAAGCAACGTAATTGTTATTTTGACAATAGTTGAATAATTACTTGAATTACATTGGAAGATTACAAGTTTGTCACTATCATGACACATAAAGTAAGAATGTGGTTCTTAAGTAACATAAATCAAAATACAGTGACTTAATTACAAGACAATACAAAGTATAAGAATTTCCTGAGCAATAAACGAGTGAACTATGTTTGGTTACTTCGCCTCTTTAAGTATACAGTGCCAATTACACCACTTGTTACTTTGTGATTGGTGGAACTCAAAACTTTATTAAAAATAACTAGATCATAACAATTAGAAAGAGGCGGAATGATAAAACAAATCTACTAAGTTTCTCCAAACCTTTGCTTACTCTCTCTCTCTCTCTATCTCAGAGTATCAAAATTCATCCAAAGGTATTGTAAGGAGGAAAATTATCCTAAAAACCCACAAAACACTTAGTTTTACACTTGGAAAAGACCCATTTTCACACAATATGTAGAAAGATACCAACTTGAGAAACATCAAGGCTTTTGAGGTACTTTTCCACTTAATATTATTCAAGGAATCTTTGAGAGATGAGTAACATTTGTCTTAGCTCTCTCTTTTTGAAATTCATGCGTTCCTTAAATTGCTTTGGCATTCGACACTTGATTGTGTACAATTGCTTTGGATAAATGATTGTTTTCTTGCTTTTGGGCGTCACTAGTGGTGCTATCTACCCGTTTTGCCTAACTATATGGTAATCTTTGTAGTATTATGATCACGCTATGTGATCGTGGTCATTTTGAATCAGTGAATCAAGCTTAGGGGTATAGGCTAAACTAGTGATGATCCGACTTGTGCATATAAATAATTCTCTTTTTTCATAAATGCGATTTCTCTTACATTATTTTATGTGAGCCAATACATGCTGTTATTTACTGAGTACTTTGTACTCACTCCCCTTTCTTCCAATCTTATAGACAATTGAACGCAGGATATTTGCCAAGCAGGTCGAGAGTTGGACCATGCCTGCGGACGGAAGTAAAATTTTACATGTAGAGGGAATCGATCTTTGGAGCTATGAGAATACACTTTGGCCTACCTCTCTTATTTGTGGCTTATCATATATAAGACAAGAAACAATTTGTTCGTTTTGTGCATCCCGTCTCTGCTATTTATATGAAAGCTTCCGTTATAAAATTTAACAACCGATATAAGAAATTCAATAATATTGGGCAATATAGTGGGGCGTGACACCCTCCTTTGTGAGCTGTTGGGAATGACAAAAAAGTACCACCATTTCTGGGGGAATTCCCCTCCCTTTTGCTCCCCGGTTGAGTTGTCGGGAATTGCAACTTTTTGTTTTTCAATTAAAAAAAGGGATATAGTGATAATTTGATTGAGGATGTAATGGAAAAATTGAATAAAACCGTCAAAAAGATCTATCTATGGGAATAAATAAGAGTTTTGGGACCAAATGGGTTTAAAAAAAAGATTGGGGACAACCGACACTAACCTTAAATGTTGGGGGGCGATATGTGAAATTAACCCTTCTCATTTTTAGCCGTTTATTAATTAAACTAGTGTAGCTACGTGCGTTGCACGTAAATAGGTTGTAATTGTATTTATATGTTTGGTGAGCATGATTCATTTACTGTTATTGTAAGGTTTAACATAAAACGTAATTCAACTGCATATATTTTAAGTCGTGATGTATGATATGATTACATCGTTGCAAGCACGAAAATAAATTTAAGGAAACCAAAAGCTCAAATTATCGATGACAATGTTCGAAGATTAACTTGAGGAAGCAGACTTGTTTTATACATATATGCTAGAGTAGCTACAACTTGCAATTGCATCTACATATATTAAGATAGTTACTACAACCAAACCATGAGTTTTGAACCCTAAGATGGTTTTGTTTGATTGGTAGCTATCATGCAGTGATATAAAAGTATCAAAAATATATAAATGGATACATTATTATAGATTTACAAAAGGTTAGCAACTATCACTTCCATTCTGGCAATGCAACTACTGCTGTGCAAAAGACTCAATCCAGCAAAAGATAAAACTCATCTTTATGCTCGCTTATAGCCAAAACTAATATTTGATTTGATCACTTACTTTAATTAGGGAACAGCCATGTCTTCATTGGTTCCAAGGTCAACATCTTCAAACTTATTGCCAAGTCTTTTCTTGGAAGGAGAAGTAGGACCTGTGAGGATGAGCTCTCTCTTCACTTATACCTGTGAATTTTGATTTTCTGGAGTACTGGTTGATGAAATTGAATCAGTAGTCAAATTTATTTCCCTGATTGAAAGTGGCCGCATTTTCTGGAGTATTGATTGGTGATATTGAAATCATGAGCGTCATTTTCTCTGATTGAAAGTGGCGGCATTTCCCTTATGAGAACAACTTCAAAAGAATAGTCATCTGGTGCTGAAATCTATCTAGCTGATTGATAATTTTTTATCTCATCAGTTGTTCATTTGTTTTCTTCACTTTTATAGAAAAATGTATCTTATCATGTCATTTATAAACATACTTGTACAAATACTTGACCTCTTTAATCGTAGAACAAATTTCAAAACAAATACTTGATCTTTTTAATCGTAAAACAAATTTCAACATTCATGTAACAATCACATTTGGCCAATAAATACGGATTATAAGGAACTACCCATCTATTATCGATCTAATTCTTCTTGAATTTCACGTTTCTTCTATTACGTTCTCTCTTATATTTTGGATATGAATTTTCATGAAATGAAGTTTGAGAGATATATTCTTTCGGGTACTTATTGCGAAATGTTTTTCCACTTTTCATACAGCTATACATACATTTTCAGGGTTCAAAATGCCACAAGGACCATGCATCATATGCTTGACAACGCATGAATATAAATGAGGATACATAGTTGAGTCTGGAATTTCAGCAGAAACTATTTTATCAACTATTTTAAGAGTAATAACTTTGTAACCTCATGGTAAAATTAATAATAATAAAATTAATAATAGATGAACATGTAGAAGGCCTTTCTTCTAAAATTCTATACACACATATATGCTGCCATAGTTCCCAACTCCCAACACATGTTTTTTGAATAGGTATTTTTTTAACTCCTCCAATTTAGCTTTAAAAACCTTGCAATCAAATCAGGTCGATTTTGAACCTCATCACATGGCTTTAATTCTCTTTTAATTTCTGGCCAATTTGGATTACAAGTCATTATTAAAAATATATTTGGTTTTCCCTATTTTTTAACTAAAGCCATTGCATCCATGTATCTTTTCTTCATATCCCTTGGACCAACAATAAAAGTCGATCGTAAGACAGTACGAGCCACATCAGCTCAGCTCAATACTGTCTACAATACCCTGGTACACCTCAGCTCGAATTGCAGCTTGATTCTTTCAAAAATAATCTAACCAAGATGTCTCAAGCTTAATGTACATATCAATGATAAATTGCTGCAAAAGGCAACCAGCATGTAGTAAAATAGATTTATCATTTTTTCTCACCTGCAACTTATAGCGATAATATTCACGACACAAAACCACTTGTCTTTTCGACTTTTTTTTTTGCATCACTGAAAAGAGCAAACCATAGTTAATCTAACATTAATCATTTATTTAAGCCATCTAAAAAAAAGGCAATTATAATGAAAAGAACCTCGCGATTTGTTGTGCAAGAATTCCTCAACTGAGCCAATAATATGTAAATTCAATGAATTATCTTGTCTACAAAATGCTGTCCTCTTTCTTGCGCATTAAGTTTTTCAATTCCTTGGTGCCAACCATTTTCACTATAAGGAAAAAGCAAAGGATGCTGAAGGGAATCATAACATCCAAAATAGTAATGGACTTTATGTTTATTACCTACATGAGTAATTACAGATATATCACGGATTCTTATATTGGCTGACAGTTCATCATCAACCCATATTGCAGCAACTTCTGATACACTTGGAGCACTATATACTCTTTGATCCAATCCAGCATCACATTTAATTTATACTATGTGTTTTTGCAAGTTTGGAACATTGCTTAAATTTCAAAAAAAAAAAAAAAAACTTCACATAAGGATTAACATCCAAGATATCAATTATTCTTTTTAAAATTGAAACATTCAATTTATTAGAAACTTCTAACATGTTCTTCATTTCATTTTCATAATCATAAAAATATAGTTGTAAATACATCGGTATGTAATCAAGGGGTATAAGCTCATTTAGGTAATGATAAACTTATAAACTTGTCCTAGTACTCGAAATGTGTAAATTCCCTTATTTCTTTTGCATAATTCTTTATCATATTTCACTCCAAACGAAATAAATGCAAAATTACTATTGTATGTTCATACAAACTGTTTAAATTCAATAGACTCAACTGTCAAATAAGTGAATAAAGCATAGCTCATCAGAAGCATAATTTATTTTTGAATTTATAGTTCCATCAGCACAACAAAAACCTTTGGTTTAAATAACAAATTTCATTGCTCCACAAAAATGATATTCATTAGGCAAAGGTAATACAAAACTTTTAGATGGGATATCAGAATTATAAACTTGTGCAATACCTATATCATTGAGTGGAACACAAGGGACTTCATTTAAACCACATTGCTGATGAACCGGTATTTCGTAGTATAAACCATGACCATCACTCCCTACATTCAAATAAAATAAAATACATGGGTACATCATATGTATAATCACTTTGCAGTCTAGGAGAGGCGAATACATTAAGAAAACGTGTGTTACCTTGTTCATCATAGTCATAGTCAGCTTCAACGAAAACATCACATAACCTTTGAAACTCTTCATCCACTATAAAATGTAATGCAATTAACACCAGAATAATAACTATTAACAAATAAAAATAAAGAATTACTACAAGTCTACAACTAAAATGGTCTTTACCTCTTTCTGGCATTGTAACATTTGAGCTAGAACATACTTTCTTGGACATTTTTTTCAGATGCAATTCATGCTGACGTTCATTTATCAATTCTTTCTTCTGACTATATAATTCTCGACAGCGCTTGTTTCTTTTTTCTATCTTCTCTTGTGCAGTCAATTCAGAGATTATAAGTCAATCTGTACAAGCATTCATTTTAGTCAACTAAAATAGTATGTAATGGAGCTTAAGCAAGCAAAAGTAATTTGTTTTTTGTCTCATTATTTAATCATCCTCTACAGGACAACATAAAAGAAATCAATCACCCATCAATAATATACACTTAACCATATATTTTTACAACTTAAAAAATACCAACAGTC
The DNA here is from genome assembly GCA_963692815.1 of Nyctanthes arbor-tristis. Taxonomy (NCBI): domain Eukaryota; kingdom Viridiplantae; phylum Streptophyta; class Magnoliopsida; order Lamiales; family Oleaceae; genus Nyctanthes; species Nyctanthes arbor-tristis. The sequence goes on from CAVNYN010229902.1 coordinate 6,019, forward strand.
TCATATATACAAGATCGTCCAACTTTTCTAGACTATAAAAACAACTTACAGTTTAATACTGGAAATCTATCTATAGAATATGGTAATTTCATATGATGATATCTGGTTTCATATGATGATATCTAGAATTATGAAACCCCATAAAAGTGAAAATTCTCTTTAACTTTTTCCACCACAAATCTCTAGAGAAATTGGGTTTTACAACATAACACCACTTGGCATTGTGTACGAAAACTAAAATTTGGGATTTCCCCATATATATTAACAATTCTCTTATGATTTTCATTATTGTTTAAAGATATATATTATCAACTATCCATACACTGACCACGACCCAAGTGTTTGAGCAAGACTCACTTTAACATAATCTGTTAAGGTGAAACTCAAGCCTTAACATAGACAGTCTCTTAATCTTAATTGAAAAAAGAACATATATACATGAGATTGTTTATAATTATAGCCATATCGCATATGTAGGTCAAGTATCTCTATTAATAATTTCGTGTAATTTTTGCTGAAAATTCTATGTGAGTTCATTCATTGGGAAGAAACCAACCAACACATTGCATATTATTATATATTATTTTATGCTAACCTACAATCTGTGTGTTTGAGTGTTCATTCTCTCTCATGTCCGCTACAAATCAAATGTAGTGTTAAATTTCATATACTTAATGAAGCCCAATCTCAAAGGCTAGGAATAATTAAAAAAAAATGCGAGAGGACTCAAGAATTAGAAAACAAGGACAAATTTTAGCTTCAAATGCACCACAATTCCAAAACTAGAAAGGAAAATTTCAGAAACTTAAAGTAAAATAAAAAATTCTACTCACCGTGCCTACTTACAGAAATCGCAGCAAACTATTGCCAAATTGAGTGGAGTTATCATTGCTGGGAAAATCCTCATTTAGATGTTAATCTTCAACATACAAAGTTTTAGATCGATGCTTAATAGTCAAGAAAAATTGATACCCAAATAAACAAAAGTAATCGAGAAACAAAAACCAAATTTCACGATACCTAGCTGGACTTTCACTGGAAGAAAAATCAAATACACATCGTCGCTGCCTGATTTCTTTGGGGGGAAGATTGATAAATTTCTTTGAAGAAGGAAAGAGGAAATTGAAAAAGGAAAGAAAGAAAAAGTATGCAGGACAAGTGCTGGAAAAGATAAAAAGTTCAGCTCAAAACGAGGAAAAAAGTAAAGAGGAAATTGAAAAGGCAAAGAAAGTACGCAGGAAAAGTCCAGCAAAAGACACAGTGGTTTCATCTTAAAGCCTTAAAACAAGGGAAATATCCTAATTCCTAAATATTAAAAAAAAAAGGAAAAGAAAATAATTGAGGTAGTAACGATAGGAATAGATGACATCTGGCGGATTTAGAAATTCAGTTGTACAATAAGCAATATGAGTTATACCTCAAAATAAGCCTCTTATGATATAGTAGGAAATTATTGTTTATATTCTTAATGTACTATTAGAGCAATACTAATGTTGAGGGGAAAAAAGTTAAAGAGAAAATATTAGGGGGAAAAAGCTATTATCAAATAATTTATATTGGAAAATAATGATTATAGTGTTAGAGGATTTTGTTTATTTTTAAAACTTTTTTATAAATTATTTTGTCATTTCTTTTTTTTTTATCATACAATTGATATTCAATTTTTACAAAATATTATTTTTACCATCCCCTTCCCAAATGACTTTTCCCCTCTTCCCCAAGACATTAATTGGTTTTGTTGGGGAGAAAAACCCAAAATGTTTGGGAAATTTTGGGTTCTCCCCCCCCCCCCACATTAATCGTTCTCTTACTATGTTTTGAATTATAGATTGCTATTCTTTTGAATTTTTCTAGGGAAATAAATTGGTGAAATAATTCTTGTGCTTTTCTATGAAGTTTTTTGGACATGCTGGGTGTGTTTGCCAATCAATTTGTAAGCTATTGTGTGACATCATTTTTTTGGACTGTTTTTTTTTACAGTGTTAATTTCACATATAGTTCCCAAGTTTTGCATTTTCTATCAACTGGTCTCTAATCTTTTTTTTTTAAATACTATAGGTCTTCAACCTTTTATAAATTCACTCGTAAGGTCCCTTATTACATTTTTTCCTTTAGTTTTTAGATAACAAAAAAATTCTAAAAAATAGTAAAAAATAATAAAAAATAATAAGGAAAATAATTTTTTTCCTACCTACCTAGTTAACTATCTATTATATCCATATCCTTAACTTGACTGAAATGACAAACACTTGCAGTATTTATTTTTATTTTTTTTATGGAAACCCTCAATTTTCCTACAATTCCTAACAGCAGTGAGAGAAGCGAATAGCAAACGTGAGTTTCTTTTTTTACTGTTGGAAATGACTATCACAATTTGCCATTTACAATAGAGTTGGAGGTGAGGGTGAGTAACTAGATATATAGGGTGGAAAGAAATTATTTTCTTTTTTTCTTATTTATTATTTTTATTTTTAATTCTTTTTATTTTTATTTAGAAAGTAATGATATTAAAGAAAAAAGAGGAAGGGGTATAATTTGAATTTTACAGGATTAGGAACTTTATAAGTGAATTTATGAAAGATTAGGGACTTATATAATTGAAAAAAGAGTTGGGGATCCAATTAATCAGACGTGTGCTCTTCCGATCTCCTTCTTTAAAAGGTTAAAAATTATGGCCAGTTGTATGTACTTTTTTTAACCTTTTTTTCTAAAACTAATTGGGGTGTGTTCTACGCACGCAATGCGTATTTTATTTTCTATAAAGTAGTATGGATTTTGTTGTACATTATGGATAATATTTGGTTAGATAATGTGGTTCTATAATAATAATAATAATATTACTATATTATCATCATCATCATCATATTAAAGAAAGCAAAAGCAACATATTTTAGAAGGGACTTCAGAATTTATAAGCCATGACATAAAAAGCAAAAGGGAACAACATTTAGATGATGTACAAACCAAAATAAAGCAATTGAAATATTTGTTGTGATAACAAAAGAAGATGAATAGCGTCTCATTTTTCATCTTTGACTTTTAAATCCCCAACTCATTTTTAAAAGAGTAATGCTATTTAATATCATTGGTACTTGAGACCATATCAAGGTGACACTAAATGATAAATTAAATTGAGTAAATTATTTATTTATTCATTTAATTTCACTTATCATTTAATAACACATTAGATGCCACCTAGACTGGTACCAAGCACTGCTGGTGCTACATAGCATTATTCATTTTAAAATGGAAAACAATTAATTGCTAGCAAAGATATTATCTATTCAAAAATAATGCTGAATTCTATAGTGATTCAAATATAATACCTTCTAATAACATGCATTGATGAGCTCTTCTCTGTAATGGTTGAGCAATATTTTCCATATCATCAGTAGATATGGTTAATGAACATTTACCAGTCATTTTTTCCCCCAAATATCAATTTGAAAACTTTATTAAGATAGAGCTAATTAATGTTGCTTTTAAACATTAAAATAAGATGTAAAAAAATTAATAAAGAAAAAAGAAAAGGAGAAAAGAAAAAAACTTTTAAGGGAAAATTACGAAAAAAATGGTTTTAAAACATGTATTTACAAAAATCAAGTCATCTTATGGTATTGCCAAAAATCAGGTATTTTTCAACCCTTTATTACAAATATAGAAATAATAACCAATAATATAATATAATTTATCATTATATATACAAAGAGAGAGAAGACATTGAACTACATTATTTCAAACAATTCCAAAAATCTCGCCATGTCAATTTCAAATTCAAAAACATAAATCAAGTCAACAATCTCTTGAATCTTTGCTACTTTCTTAATCAACTGTGATGATACATTTTGTCTTTCATTTTTTTACTGAACACATTTCATTTTCATTGTCCATTTGTAACCATATATATATATATATAAGATGAATTCATTTTTTAGTCCACCAATAATCTGTAAGTGATTTCAATAATTTGACATGTTATTATAAGATAAAATAATTAAGGCCAGCAAAGAGTAATACGATGCTCAGACACCATTGAGGCCGGAGAAGTCACACCCCATAAAATACTACGAATTATATTATATGAAATGAACAATTTTTTTGTTCTAAATGAACAAATTTAGAACCAAACCAAAAAAAAAAATGACAAATTTTTTAGGTCAATGCATAGGATACATATGAGTGTTGATGTTTTAATTATTATTATTATTATTTTTTTGGCAATATCTTGATGCATTTGGTACAATTATTTAAATACTTTAATGTTACTCTACCTTATATTGTTGGAGCAAAAAAAATTGATAAAAAGGATATATCGCGAACTCTTGTGAGAATTGTATAAAAAATATGAAACATGTACGTAGACGAAAAAAGTACTAATACAAATCAAAAACTTTTTCTTAGATAATATTTGAATTACAATGAATTAATCAAAATTATATTTGATCCAACTACAAGGAAATTATATAAGGATCATATGATTAACAAATTGTGACAAGCCTCTGTATGACTTCAACAACCTTTTTTTTATCTAGAATTGATCTAATTTACATATATTTTTTTTATGCTCTAAAATGCTAGTCACAAATATCATCAACACATTTCACTACATACTTTTTGTTATCTCATGTGTTGATGATGTACACGAATATTTGTTTCATTGCGTATGGCATTAACAAATTTGGATATGAAAACCTAGTTGACTAAAGTATTTGTTTCACTTGGGATGGCAATTGTGTCATCTCCATCTTTATCTTGAATTGTCCCATCATTTGCAGACCTCATTATCTAAATGACAAACTCTATAGGATCATGTTGACTTTGACGACTATTCCATTTGCTATATAATTAGTCATGTGTGAGTTAATCACCAACATCTTCCACTAGTTACACCATAAAACTGGTCATCTTCAATATAAGGTAGAAGGGTAGCCACATGCATGTTCCTGATTTTTTGACGGCCCCTGTTGTTAAAACAAATTCAATCACAATGAATTTAAAATATATAATAATAAAATTGAATCGATAGCAAAAACTAGGAAGAAGGTATTATTGTAAATAGTCATCGATCTCTCATTAATTCAGCCACAATGATCACTCACAACTCGTACCCCTTTTGTTATCAATATATGCAGCCATTTCAACTCTAACAGGAACAAAAGAATTCAAGCACATACATTTTTCTTGTTTCAATGCAATGTGCAAATAGAAATCAAATTCCAATAATAACTGCAAGTTTAGTCAAAACGAATTTATAAATTCAGTCACAAATCATACGGCTTTGTTATCAATTATGCAACACATTTAAATCTAATAGCAGCATCCTTTCAAAAAAAAAAAAAAATATATATATATATATATAACAGGAAAAAGAATTCGATCACATACCTTTTCCTTGTTTCTATGTAATGTGCAAATATAAATCAAATTGCGACGAGCTATGTAATGAATAGTTTCATATAATCAAACTAGTGTACAGTCACATATTTAATTTGATATTCTAATGATGAAGCACATTTTACATGCATAATTGTAGAAAAAAAGGCCTAAAAAATGAG
>CAVNYN010229908.1:0-55849 GCA_963692815.1 Nyctanthes arbor-tristis
AAAAAAAAAAAAAAAAAAAAAAAGTGAATAGCAGCAATAGGACTGCAGTGTGCAAAATTTATTACTATTTCTTAAAGGTTTACAAGTATTGGATACTCATGCAATAGAAGGCGTGTTAAACGGAAGGCAAAGGCCGTCCTTACATAAAGTTGTTAGATAAGCTCACAAAATTACAACAGTTTCCATGTCCATTGATTTTGGAGATACATGATGCATGAAAAAACAAATTTCTTCAAGTATAATTTCCTTATCAACGGCCGCTCCTATTCACAGCCTTAATCAAAAATCCATCGAAGCTCTGATACCAAGTTGTAAAATTAATTGCTTGTATTCATTATTCTGGAGGTCTAAATCTCCTGTAAATCTAATACAAGTACAATGGATAAGGAATTCAAAACTTATTAGAAATAATCCTAACTAGATAAGCGGCATAAACTGAATTTATCCTAACTGGTTTATTCAAATTAAGATAGAATATATTTTCCAACTCTTATAATTAGTGATTACATTGCATGCTTGTAACAATAACTACTGTCAAAATGCTTACTGTGGTCTTGGGCCACATTAAAGACAATTTTTTTTAAAAAAGTAATTCTATTATCACCGTTCTTTATGAGCTTGTACTTGAGTAGTTTTACAATGGTCTTTAAAGAATTAGTCTATTGAATCAAAATTTACAGAAAATAATTTTTAAACCATTATAATTTACATATTAAATAACCAAGTTCAGTATTTTATTAATACTTTTATATATATTGCAACAACGATGCAAAGTATCACCGTTCTTTTTAAACCTTAAATCGGGTTTTTTCCTTTCTCACTTTTTCAAATGCATGTGATAAATTTTTGTTTACAAAAACAACTAAATTATATTTAAAGTATTCTGCTTTTTAACAAGTAGTACCAAGCAAATTTGTGTTTGAATTGAAGAAGTGCATAATGGTCATTTTACATATTTTAAAGATATCATTGGATTTGATTCTCGCTTTCTTTCTCATCTGGGTTGTCAGTTGTTTTCTTTCCATTTCCTTAAGAGAAAACCAGAAGCCCAATTCTTCTCTTTCTACACCAAAAAAATTTCAAAATCCAGTGGGTACAACTGCACCCACTTGTGCCCATGTGTATCCATCCCTAAATGAAATTGGGGAGTCTCATCCCTTCTCTGCATTATTTGCCTCTATTTATAGTATGTATTTGCATGAAGGTATTGATTACATGCAACTAATGCCGGGCCCATAAGAAGGGTATTTGGGTCAAATCAACTGAGATTAAGCATATACTTTTTGACTAATGGCTACATAAACTCTACATTGGGCAGGTAACCACCGTTTCTTCATTTAATATTGTAGTCCCATTAGTCATAAGTCATAAGATTTTGCACGTGGGTTCATAAGCCGCCTCCTAGCTAGCATTTTGTGGATCACGACCTCACAATCTCACTGGCGTAACGACCTGATGACCTAAACACAAAGAAGCGGAATGGGCAGGCGGTAGCTAGCTTTCCAAGTCGCTGAGTCATGCCAGGCCTCAAGGTCCTCAGGTCTTCAGGTCTACGGTTCTTTTGGTCATTAGATTCAGTAAGGCTTGCGTGACCTATTTTCAAGATCTCGTCACCGTTGACCTTCGCTGACCTAACGACCTAGAGACCACAATGCTTAAAAAAAATTTCAAATGTTTATTATAATATTTCTAGCTAGAGTACTGTGTATATATCAATTCATAATTTTAATTCATATGTAATAAAATAATCAATTGTGGGTAGAAGGATGGTAAAAAAAGAATCATAATAATAATAATAATATAAAAAAAGAAAAAATTTTCCCCCACGATACAAGTAGTAGAAAGGTGATCCGAACTAAAAGTCTAATTCAAGCTCAAACACAACATGGTACCCAGTTGAAATCTTTGATTGGAGACCTAAAGTTAAAAATCAAGAAAAGGGTTAATTAAGAAAATACAAGAAGAGTTAAGAAAAAAAATCTTACATCAGAAACCTAAAAATAGAAATCATGAGAAGGGATTAAGGAAATAAAGAAAAAATTAATTCGAATCAACGATCAAAGATAAGGGAAGAGAAATATTAGAAAATCTGAATTTCTATAGGAAGATTGAAGCCAGAGTCAGATAAAGATTCAAGGATAAGGCACAATGAGGAGAAATTAAGAAAATTTGAATCCAACAAAAACATAACTACAGCAATTAGAAGACGGATTAGATTAGAACAAATTTTGAAAAGGAAAAGACAAGGAAGATACGGTGAAAAGATAATTTAGGAAAAAATTAAAAATATATATATAATTTCACATATAACGTCATCAGAGTCCTTATGAAGCAAGACTAGTGACCGAAAAAATCATACCAGACAAACTTCTCTTATTATTAATATATAGATTATCATCATCATCATCATTACTATTATCATCATCATCATAGAAATATATATATATATTAAACAATAGTTGGTGAGAAAAATTAGAATAATATTTCCCATCTATTTGGTTGACACAATTGGAAATCTACTCTACTTATCTCATCATGACTTAATTAATCCCTTTATTTCATCAGAGTACTTTTTATTTGCTTCCATTTATGCCAAGAATTTACTTTGATGCACAAATAACTGAGTGATGACTTCAGTAATAGAATCATTTGGAGCATAAAAGGCATCTTGCTCATCTAGTAGATGAAATCCAATAGACACATCCTTATAGTCAATGTTAAACACAAATAATCTCCAAGCAACTTCACAGGCTGAAATATATCGATAGTCATAATACATATCATTCTATATATTTCTTTCTCAGTAGAACCACCAGCATTCTAGCAGAACCTAATAGTAACACGGTCATTCCCCTTGTGAGTATACCTGAAAAGATATTTAGTTGATTTCGACTTGCTGCACCATTTAACATTGATGTGAGCCCTGTACTTTATCAACAAATAACGATTATGAGGGATCACATACCTATTGTCAAGCAAAATTCTATTTTTTCTATTGTTCTACCTAGGCCTGGGCGTCGGGTCAGTCAGGCCTTTTTTGGCCTGGACCCGAGCCCGACCCGACATATTGCCGGTTTGCCAAACTGCAAACCAAGATAGGCCCGACAGACCTGTCAACTAGGCCAAACCGACCAGCAACGGGTCGGTTTGGGTTGGGTCGGTTTTCGATTTAGGCTACCCTTTTTTTAACCTTAATCTTGGCCCAAATTTTAAGCCCAGATAGAAAGAACCCAAGCAAAACCTAACATCTTGCTTCTTCACTGAATGGGCCAAATTTTGAAGCCCAAATGAAAGAAGCAATAACAAAACCTAACCTAATTACCCAACGTCTATCTTAAGCAGCAGCTGCCCAACTCTCCTCTTTTTCTCACTCTCTATCCCTCTCTGCATCAATAGCAGATTAGCGATGGCCGACACTACAGCCGGAACGTGGGCGGTGGCGAGATCAGTGAACGTATGGTGATAGCCGGCAGTTGATACAGCTAACAGGAATGATGCAGGTGGCAACAACGGTGGGAGGTGGCGCAGACGACCTGGTGGTGGCGCAAGCAGCCTTATTATGTCTCTCTCTCTCTCTCTCTCTCTCTCTCAATTGCAATTTTTTAATTTTTGATTTTTGAAGTTTGAAGTTTGAACTATGAAAATGAAATGAATTCTGAATTCTCAAATCTCAAGTAAGGTAGTGAAGAAAACGTCACGGGGAGAACATCGACTTTTACATATGCCAAAAAAATAAATAAAATAAAAAATAATCAATAAATAAATAAACCGAACTGGTTCCAGTTTGGTTCGGGTTTGACCGGTGTTGACTGGTTTCATTGGTCAAACCCAACACCCAAACTGACCCGGTTCGGGTTGGTACCAATCAACCCGTCCACTGACCTGAGCCTTCACAAAACTGACCAAAACCGGACCGAACCGGTTCCGTTCGGTTCGGTTTTGAGGTTTCGGTGCCCACCCCTAGTCCTACCATTACCACTCGCTTAGATATTAGGTAAGATCGGAAGAGCTTTCATCAATAGTAGTAGACGCAATAAACTTTTTGAAAAGTGTTTCGAACAGCAACCACTAACCATACACATGGTGATTTCGTATTCAAATGTCTACACGGGTTGTGAACTATTAAATCCTTGACCAACTGATAATATTTCTCCTCTGACTTTTACTCCAGAATATCAGATGATATAATAGTATCAATGTGCACATGAGCAAAAGCTTGTATATTTGCGTAAGCCATAACAATATATATGTATAAGGTAGACCATGCTTCTGAAACTCAGTAGTATATATAATTGTCTCAATAGACAAAAACATCATAAGCCATAAAAAGACTTAAAAATATAACAATAAAAACAAAAATAACTAAAAGGAAAAATACACCATTTAAAAAAAGTAGTCGAAAAATAAAAAAATACATGCCCTGACTTCTCCAAAGACGTTATATTTTTATAAGATTCGGAAATTAGTTGATCAAACTTAACCTTGAAAACCCTACAGACAATATTTGAGCGGTCTTCAAGATGAAGCCCTCTACCCTTGACAAAATGGGTAATCTCCGACTACTTAAGATTTCAAGTGAAATTAATAAACAAGTTAGGATATCCAGCTCATTTCCAGGTGGCCGTTGTAGCCATTTAATTTTGTATGATATTACGGACATTTAATTTTGTATGATATTACGGACATCAGTTATAAACGATCCAGGTAAAACAACAAGCTTCCCAACTCTGGAAGCATCACTCTTTCCCCTTCCCACTGCATCAGTTTATCCTTGATACAACTTACGTCTCAATTCCATTTGATGTGGCCGTATAAATGTCAGCTGAGAAGATTCGACCATTATATAGCTATCAACTAAAAACTTCTGAAACAGTCTCCTATACGATAAAACATAACATGATTCATCCTTTCGCTCTGGCAACTTGGAAGCATTCTTTCATGGATACTTTTTTTTTCTTCTTCCAGTAGAAGACCCATCCAACCCAGCATGATCTAGATCCACTCTAAAACCATCTTAGCCAAACGGAAACAACAACAGATACTATAGTGATAGATACTGAGGATGAAGTTCACTTATCCGTTAAAGATCTCCTTATTTTGTTTTAATAATGATATCACATCTTCCAGGAAAAGTACCGAAATCACCTTTAATTATTGCAACAACTTCATCTTTCTCGGGAAGATTATATTCCCTACCATCTTTGTTACGTTTGGCAATGAGCTTCAATTTTATTTCAGGGATATCTAACTGATTGAATCTATCCCAAGTCGTTCGAAACCACTAAACAAAAAGGTTCTTTTTATTGAGCATTTCTTTTAATAAAGCAATAATATCATGTTTTAGTAGGGACGGCAACCGGGTGGGACGGGGTCAGGTTTGGCGGCCCTATTTACGTTTACCCCGCCTCGATCTCCCTTTGAATTAGGGTGGGGCGAGGACATTTTGGGGTGGGGATGGGAAGAATCCCTATTGCCAACACCCTTTTTTTTTTTTTTTAATAAACAGGCCTTGTAAAAAGACACTATTTAGAAGCAAATACCCGTCTAAAAAGCTCGTACAAGTGGTTAAGGCTTGGGTTGGGTTGGTAGATGTTGAGGGTTTGAGTCCTCGCAATGTTATATACTAACTTAAAAATTTTTTTATTATATAATAATATTATTATTTTAATACACTGGGTTTCGGGGAGGAGCAATCAAAACCGGTCCCCACCCCTGCTAACGATTCGGGGCATAATCTCGTGTCCTATCCTCGCTCCGTTAGGAAACGGGGCTGGGCTTCTCCGTCCTGTTCGGGGCGGGTCTCCTGCGAGTTTCGGGTGGTGTATTCTTCCATCCCCAGGTCTTAGATTGTTGAGCCCAAAAAGTAAAATAAAATTATATCAATAGAAGCAATGGCATAAAAATACATAACAATAGCTAGAATAACTAAATAGAAAACCAATTAATTAACCAATTACTTACTACTTACCTAACGGCCCGAATCCTATTGGACACCTTATTCTGTGAGATCGGAAGAGCACACGTCTGGGTAAATTTGAGAACTTCACCTTGAAGTGGCAGCAAACTTCCAATTTTATTATAGTTTTGACCATTTAGTCTAAAAATAGACAGGGTGGACCTAGTATTCATACTCATGTCAATTTTTTCTTCTACAGACATAAAGGAAAACGTGCTATTACAGGAGCGAAGATTCTCAATGAAGCTCCTACTTCTATCATCTCTACCAAATAGCAGTTCATTAAGCCAAGCAGGAGGGTCTTCAATTCGCGGAAGTAAAACACTTCCATTCATTCAACACAAACCGAATTTGGACTTCCTAAAGGTATAATGCTCTAAGGTTTGTTCAGCAGACCAAAAAATTGCACCGCAATGTTCACCTTCATATGTCGGATCACCGATATCATAGTACACTAAATTAAAAATAAAATTCAACAATCGGAAGAGCACACGTCTGAAAGTAATCAAATATTATATCAAATAAAAATTAACACAATAAAGTAAAATGTAATGCACATACCATATTTGGGTAAGTTAACACATTCAATGTATTCATTATCGAAATGATCAGTATGGCCATCACTGAAAATGCTCTCATGCAAACTATTTGCATCAAAATCAGCTGAAATAAAATAGCATTATATTTATATTATTATGTCTTAAAAAAGGATAAGCATACAAATCTTAAAAAATAAAAAAAATAAAAAGGGAATCTAAAATTAGGCATGAAAAAAATTATATATCTATTACATCGAAATATAATAAATTAATCCGGATAACAATAGAAATCGACAAGAAATTAACAGCATATTCACAATATATTTTAAAAAATAACATATTAATTATATGAAGATCTATATATTAAAGTATATAGGATAAGCATTAAATTGTCGTGGAAAAATAGCATTTTACTTAAAAATAATTCCCATGGACATCTGTTTCTTGTGATACTATTCGGGTAGGGCGGCAATTTGAGTGCCCTGTATGATAATACAAAATGGTACCTCCTTTCCTTATTAACTTATCGGATTTATGGGGTTCCCCACCCCCCACCCCACACCCCCTTTTAATGATTAACGGCAAATTTAAGTTCCAGAGTTACGCCTTGTTTGATAATGTTTTTAAATAATAAAATACATACTAGTTCTTAATCCAATAACTTTCATCAAATTTTTATTAAAAATTGGTGTCCCAATCATACCTTTTTTTTTAATAAATTACTTCTAAAAGTTTTTCAAAAATTTTAATGTCACACATGTAATTAAAAAAAAAATAATAATAAAGCCCTTTGGGTGATAGGGCCTGGTGAGATCGCACGATGTACACACACTCAAGGCCACCTATGTGTTTGAGCATTGTTTTAGTTCGCTTAAGTAGGGACTTTGCAGCATTGTTCCTTCAGGTTTCTACCGTTGTATCTTAGGAAACAGATGTCTAATGTATTTGGGAATGAATCTATTTTAAGGACACTGTGTCTGACACAGTCTTCGGTTCTTTGATCTCTTATTCTACTTATTAATCCTTGCTTATATTTTATTGTTTCATTTCCTTGCTCCTAATCTGCAATTTTACTAACAGAAAAAAGCCCGGATTCTTCTGGTCATGAGGATTTATCTGGATGCCTGCTAAAAAGCGCTGTCTGAGTCTCATTTATATATGGAGAAAGGAGCCAAAAGCGACTCGTTATGTACTGAGGTAACACGCGCCTCAACATGAGAAAGAATATTAAAGTCCAAACCTTCCTCAAATCTAGTCGAAGAAAACAGCTTCTGTAAGTTCTCCAACATGAATGTGTATATGTTGACCATTGGCCATAGAAAGCCAACGTGAAGATGTATTGGTAACAGTTTCAAATTAATCGGCCCGAACATTCTCAAACATACTAACCAAAGAGGTATCCCGTTCCTGACAGAGCCTATTCATGATAGATTTGCACTCCAAACGAGCTACCGCCGGCGTTCGTTTTTTCATTTTTATATTTGAAAATAAGCTTTGATTTGCCATGTATATATATAATAAAAATTCTAGGGAGACATGAAAAATAGACATTATTAGTTGACATTCTTATGTGACACACTTGTATTGGATGATGAAAAATAGTCATGTAATCATCACCCAATGGATATGTGCCACATAAGAATGTCACATATTAATGTCACTTTTACATGTCTTCATAGAATTGCTCTATATATAATGGGTTCAGCATTTAAGTGTGTTTCTTTCTCATTTAGACATTTGAAAATTACAATCCAGAAAAAAATTGAATTACTATCTGAATCCGAGCCAGGACCAAAACTGAATGAGCTTGCCGTTAACAAGCCCAAAACCTGTTCAAACTGAAAACAAATAGTCTGATCTTAGTCATTCTATAATCCGAGCCCAAAACCCAAACGCACTGACATATATAGGTGGACTTTACCATAGGCTATCAAAACACTCATCTATGGTCCCCAATTCCTTAAAAAAGGGCATTCTACAGATAATTAACAACATCAGAATTCTTCAAGACATGCAATTAGTGGGGCCAAATCCTAAAAAGATTTTATCGTGAATCTCCAAACCCGTTAATTAATCAATTAATCAATGCATTGATCTAATTAACACTTGGAAGGGAGAATTTAGAGTGGTCCATTTGCCAGCTTTACCTCCCTAATGTAAACTCAAGATTAGGAATAAAATTGGAAATAGACGATAAAGAAGAGCTACTCGATGAACTATCTAACTTCAACGCCGCCTCCTGGCACGCCTCTGCTACATCCACCTATATATAAATCAAATAAATTCTCAATTAATAGTGTGTTTTCATATTAACCATAGTAAAATACATTAATTAACCAAAAAAGATGAAAAAAGCCAGTAAAATCTATTTAATTTACTCCTACAATTCAGTTATGTCACCTCAAGGAGGTGCCATAACAGGACCTCTAGGAGGTGTTTGAAAGTTTTCATTTACTCCTAATTATTTCTGACTTTTAAAATATAGAAAATAGATCAGTTTAGTCATATAACTAGATGGCTGGTTCTTTATGTACCATTCTCATGGCTTGACGGAATATAATAATGGGGATTATAAGCATTAGTAGGGAAATAGGTGATTTTTTTTTTTTTTGATCACATCATGAAACTGATTCCACCATAAGGAGCGAGTTGTCTCGTGTTAGAAAAATTTTTGTTGTAAATAAACATATTCTAGTCTCAAGAAATTATATGACTCATTCATACCTTGGCTACATTTGTTCCGAGAAAAGAGTAATTCACTGCATTGTCTTGACACCAACTGGGGCTCAATGAACACTCTTGATCTGATGATGATGATAATGACCATGAAGCCTTGCTGCAGTTTGTAGGGAGTAAATATACATTGGAGACAAACTTATACACTCATGATCAGTTTATTTATTATTTTATTTTTTATTTTTTTACATTAAGTGGAGGTATATAAGAAAACTAATACTCCGTTTGTCTCACACAATATAGAGACTTGTATTCTATTTTTGTTCGTCTCATAAAGATATGTCACTTTTCTTTTTAAATTGTAGTTGAAATATTAGTTATATTATATATTTCTATTTAATATGTACTGTCATTAATTAATTAACTAATAAAATAAAAATATTAAAGTAAATAATTAGTAAATTAAATGATATATATTAAAAAATACTCTTAAATTTTACCGTTCCAACAAAATAATTGAACATTTCTTAATCCCTGTGAAATAGCCTGTAAGTCTATCTTTGTAATTACGAAGGAATTACTTGGAGTAATGATGACATAACAATTTATTTAATGAGGCCCAGAGATAAAATATGTCAAGAATGGCAGTTGGGTTGAATGTACAAGCTTCTACGCTACACAAATTTACATGGCTACAAACATTATCAAAGTTGGTTATGTTCGAGACAACGCATTTAAAACCTTGATTGTCTATCAATAAATTAAATGCACCTTTTATTACAACATTATTATTGAGATTTGAATAGACCATTTGACTTCTAAATCACCTCGTGATTTCTACATTGGAAACATCTCATGGGAACCCTAAACCATATGCTTATGACTTGTTTGGTTATATGTTCGGGAAGAGGAATATTAAATACTATATACACACTCTTAAATTATCCAATTGGGACATGTATTTTATCAATAATAATAAACACACAGAAAGATATCGTCATGTTTGACCAAGGTATTGAGGTGCATGTTGCAAGAATTTGGGCTGCAGACATATATTGTCCATAGCTAGCTAGGAGTAATGAGTTTTCAGTAGTATTTCTGTCTGGAGTGTAGAAAATTTTTCCTCTTGATTAAAGATTTTATTGTTAATACCTTTTTCGCACGATCGCACAAGTTAGTGCCTTGTTGATCAATAAATTCATTCTACAAACTTAACATGCATGTCTTGGCTTTAATTAAGTACATTCAATTGATTCTACTTGTGGGTTCCTAATAATAATGGTCTCTCACTAGATAGGCTCATGATGGTATAGATAATTCCGTCACATATCTAATGAGAAATTATTTTTATACATTGAATACCTAACCATGTAAATATTCAAAATCACATCATAAAGTGAGCAGGTGCTAGAAGTGCGTTCAATTGGTCCAACACCAAAAGAATAATAATGATTGGGAGAATGCATGTGGGGGAAGGGGAAAAAAAGGAAATTGAGGTAGATGGTGAAGCATCAGAATGCACTCACCTCTGAGCATTTTGTAACGTAGTTGGAAGCTGTAATGATGAAACTGGAGAATTTGAGTTACGAAAAGTACTGCTGCTTTTATCCTCATTCTCAATCCTTGCATTTTGACCTGCAACATTTTTCAATATTTATGGAGCCATTGCACTTGCTTTAATCTACTGGACACAAATTAGAAGATTATTTGTCATTAATCTTCCTCTTTAATCTTATGAAAATCAGTTTGATTCCTAACTAATAGGCTAGACTTGAAAATAGACTACTTTAGCTAAGCCAAAATTTATTGGGTCTCATCTCTAGATACTGTTCAAGTCAATTCGGTCCTAAATATATATTTTAACACTACCAATGTGGATACTCTAATAACTATTGTTTGGTCCAGACTATCATTTCCTTTAGCTGGGGACTTGAAATTGCAGATGTAACTAAAGAGAGCAAGGTTGGGTCTCTTCCCAACATCATTATCAAGCACAAACAAAGAGGATGTTGGAAACTGGAAAGACAAAACAGAAATGGACACAAAAGGGAGTGTATCAATGTGTTTGGTAACTCATCCAGATTATAATCTGCCACACAGCATTATTTCATTGATTTCACTTTTTTCAAAAAGTCAAAAAGTAAAAGTCAAGCCGCAATTGTTGACTTTTTACACAAAACAACGAATAAAATGATGTAACGTCGCAGATTATAATCCAAATTATAATCCAACTGGTTGCCAAACACTCTGTATATACATACCTGCTCTTTTGTCAGTACTGATCTTCACAGTTCTGTACATCTACATGAACAACCACAAAATGGTAAAATTATTAGGAAAAGGAAGCAAAAAAAAAAAAAAAAAGTCTTCTTTGTTACAATTACAAACTCTCTAGATGCCCTTTTGTCCTCACTTCTTGTACTATACTTCCTTGCCCTAACATTCTTCTTTTCAAGAAAGAATTGATTGGAAACTTGAAAACAGTACCCCACCTGCAAGTGACTCTTCACATGAGCTAGGGATAGGTCCTTCACATTCATTAGCTCTAGTACTGATTTAGGTGTTGCTCCTGCAGACAAATAAATAACAAAAACCCCAACTAGATATTAATATGTTGATGAGTAGATATTTAGTTCAATACCAACGTTAGAATATCCACATTGGTAATACTAAAGTAAGTTGTTAGTGGAACTATTAGTTAACAACTTAAGAAACAACTCACACTGGTAGTGTTAAAGTAGTTGCTAAAAGCATTTATTTTAATAAGTTGTTAGTTTTGTTGTTTAACTTAACAATAAAGTTAACACTTTATGTAGTATTATATCTTCCTTTTTATTTTAATTAAATTGAAATTGACCATCCTTTGACTACTGAATTGATGATTAAATTTAACACTCTTATTTTGAATCACCGACGTGGCAAAAATTAATAGTTAAATTTAACTTGTTTAATTGTCTTTTAACAATCACTAAAAACTCTACTTTTTACTTATAAGGATAGTTAATTTTAACACTACCAATGTGAATGCTCTTACAATTTTAGTGACAAACGCGCTTTTCCAATCAACAAATTTATTGTTGAATTCATTGGACCTAATCTTTATGCTTTTTATATTTCCTTTTGTTGTTTTTAGGCTACTTTTGGTGTTCAATTTTCTGGAACACTGAAAACGTGTTCATTTGCTTTCATGTTTTTAAAAATGATTCTTCAAAAACAAGTTTAAAATTTTTGTGAAGAAAACTTAAGACGACTAAATGTCATTTTAATTGTGTGTGTGTGAAAAACTGAAAACACCAAAAACAAAGAAAACAAGCTAAGTCAAAAATTTTCCCCTTTTTTCTTGAGTTACTTTCGAAAACAAAAAATTGAAAATGAATTTGAATTCGAAACTCAAAACTGAAAAACAAAGATAACACAGCCTTAAGATTTTAGAAGTGTGACACTGGAAATTTATAGGAAAACATACTCTCATGGCCTCCGAGGAGCTCAACTGCATGAACAAAATGAGCATGAAGAGTTGAAGTCCATCTCATTCTGGGAGCCCTAACACTTCTCCTTATCATCCCATTCATCAATCTGCAACTTTTCTTGAAATCTGGACGCCGATATACTTGCGGCGGCTTGAAATGACGAAAACTTCTTGGTAGAATGCAAGATCCTCCACTCTCAAACCCTAGCCTTAAACTTGGCTCAACAACATATGGATTCTTGAAACTTGTTTCTTGATGAAAACACTGATCAGTTTCTTTGCTCAAATCACTTTCACTGCTCACCGAAAGAGTGGTAGCAGAGGTTGGGGAATTCGATATCCATGGTGGACTGATCTGCAATGACAGATCAGGCACACTTGAAGAACTTCTCCTGATGAGCTGATGATTTGAACTAAGAGACATGATCATATATATATCAGGATGATTATGAATCAGATTACTTATAAAGCTGATCAAGAAATGGCTTATATAATGAGTACCTTATGATCATTTGCATGGTTATCTCCAAAGGAAGGGGTAAGGTATAGGCTTTTTCTTGTAGGACACCTCGAGAACTGAAACCTGAAAGGGTTTGCAGAAACTACCAAACGCTGTTTTCAAATAAATAATCTGGAAAAGGAGAAAGAAAAGGGTGTAATTTCTAGGGAAGGGAAACACTATAGAGGAAAGTTCTGCAATTTCAAAATGCAGAAGAATTAGACATTAAAGGTAGGGTAGGGGAAGATTTTTTTATCTATGAAATGAGGAATGAAGAGATAGGTAAAGACAATTAACAGGGCTATCTGTTGGAAAATGGAATGGAAAAAAATAAATAAAATAGAATGCAAATACTTGTCAATTGAGGCATTGTACTTTAATTTTTATCATTCACGTCGTTATACTTTAATTTAGTTTCACTGGTCACTAATTACTATGTCTATTGTTTTCTTTGTTGTTGTTTCTTTCCTTTTTAAATTTTTATTTTTTTATTTTTTGCGGAAGTTTCACTATATCGATGTACTTTTGTCGTATTAACTACTACGAATTAATCATGAGACAGTTAAATACTATGCAATACTATTGGGAATTAAGGCAAATTTCTCAATTACATTCGCATGATCGTTGTATAAGAAATTTAACGAGACAAGAAAAATAAAAAGACGAAGACAAATTTATGGACTATCAAAGCTTTTCACTATATAATTAAAGTCGCTACAATTATATAGAATTTCGCTTACAAACCCACTCCAAGTATTACAAGAAAAATACCCTGAGTTTTACTGCATTTAATTTTCGACGCTTTGAACAACCCTAATTAAGACCCTAATTAAGCATTACAAGAAAAAAGAAAACACTCAACATGTTAGGCTCGCTAATTTTTCTCTCAAAAACTCACGTTACTCTTGTATATAAAAGAAGAAAAAAACCTATATTTATAGGCATGAAAGTAGGCCAAAAAGACTCGAGAAATTGCCTACAATTCCAATTCTTGGACCGACAATACATGGAATCCTTAAAGCAATTTATTAATGACACGGCTTCTTCTTCCCAAATACAAGGAATGGTATGTGTCTTGTATTCAATTTCCATATATAATAACTATTGGACCTCTCATCCTTTTTTTTTTTTCTTTGGCAACTTTGAAGGCAAAACCCAACATAATTGCCACATATGACTGTTAAAGGCAACGTCATTAATTGATGTTAATTAATGTGATAACAAGATATGTTTTAATTAACTTGTTATGAGATCAAACCAAATTATAGTGACTTGTATGAGATAAATTAAATTATAGTGACCTAACTGAGAATTGATCGTACTCGAAGTAAAGTGACAGCAAATAGATTAACATTGTCGAATACATAGACAGTTACAAAAATTGCAAGGATGATATCGAAAAAGTGGACATTCTTTCCGGGTAATCTGATCATTAATTAATTTTATTAGCGTGATAGTTTGAAAGTTTGTGTGGAATCCACGTTTTAGTATTAGCCTGATGGCCGATCAAGAGTTGATTAATCAAAAAGAATTTTCAGTGCACTTTCATATTTAACATTTGGAGATAGATTCAATATTTGAAGATAGATTAAAGTGTCGCTGGGCATTTGAAGATCTATGTCTACCATTACTAGTGTATTGAAGTGGATGAAGAAAGAAGCACAAGGCACATCATGCCATAGCAAAGCTAAGAAGGTTGCACTTGCTTGTACTGTCTACCACAGTTAGACAGCACAGAATAAGCAAATATTTGAAGGTATCCAACTTGAAGCTAGATGCATCATCTAGAGAATTAAAACACATGTGTACAAGATTATCTTCACCTTGTATCCTAATGTTTTATTCCAATTTGAGACGACTTTAGCATCAAGTCTTTAGTTTCTTTTGATTCCGGTATTTTGTACACCCTCATGATTGTGTGGGTATGCCCAGAGTAATTGTTTTCAAAAAATTTTGATCAATGTATTTTCATTTACCAATAAAAAAAATCATAAAGTACTCTCATAGTTCGAATTGGCTAAAAATATAACAGAAAATACAATCCTCTAATTTTATGGAGTCTGTTAAAAAAAAAAAAAAAAGGAAAGGAACAAAAGTTAATTGCCATGCTGTTTGCACGTGAACAGCTATGCTTTCCAGAAAGTGCCTACAAATGCAGGTTATAGCTTAATCCAACCGACTAACGTGTACAAATTAAGTCACTTGGCATAATAATCAACTTTGGTCATAGATCTTTTAAGTACGTGATCTCGTATATGTAATTTCCTGTTGGTCATAATGCCACACGCGTAATATAGTAGGCATTGCAGAAAGAATATTACTATTTAATAACTATAATTAAATAGTTATTGGTTTTAATAACTATAGCCATTTGAAAATTAGAAAAACCGAACTAAAACCGGACCAAACCACTTAGTTTTCATTTGGTTCACTTGGGTATGATTATTTTTCCCAACCTTACATTATTGAAAAACTATATAGGATGATACCAGTTTTATCACGAGTTGTACAAATTACAAACTGAATACATAACCAATTTATAATTACAAATTAGTACGAATTGATACTATGTATCTAATCTATATACGACTATAGATAAAACTAATAGGGTAAGTTGTAACATTTTTCAATACATTAGGTTTTTCTTTTTCGTTCTATAAATTAATTAATTAATTAAGATGCCCTTTAAAAAATGACAAAATTGATGATTTGAGTGGGCTTTTCTATCGTGTGTACACACACAAGGGGGCACGTGCTGTTGGAGTAGTTGTGAATTATGAAGCTTTCACAATACCAATATGCGATATTCCCTCTAACATGTCCAAATATATATTCCTTGCTTTTGGCCTAATTCCCCCAACACACAAGATTCCACCACATTCATCGGCGGTAGCATGGTTCCATCACGTGAGTCCTTGCCCCTCTCTTTGTCCAACCAATAGGTTTTTTGTTTGTCACAATACTCTTGTCTTAAAATAAAACACTCCAAAAGACCATACATAATTAAGTTTATATTCTTTCACGTGTAGCTCAAATTATGATACAGTGTTTAGATGATCATCACATTTCAGGCATGAAGTCTTTAGTTCGAATTACAATTTACACATACTCCTTTCTTGCCCTTCCCTTATCTTCTCCCTTGTATATTTTGAAACAGAAAAAATTTTATATTCACGTAATCTTTCCAGAAAACCCAAAATCAGCTTCTTGAAATCAACAGTATTATCAATAAAAGCTCTTTAGTACACGTCTTGTTACCACATATATCCATTCTCATCATCTTCTTTTGAATATTTTCACCCAATATCAATATCCTTAGTCTTTTATCATGCATACAGCTAGACGCTAATTTATAGGTTAAGGAAATTAAAAGATACTTTACAATTTGGTCATTTTTCTTTTAAAAAAAACTCAAAATTTTTCATTAAATTTAACCTCTATTCAAATATGTGGTATTGCTTATGTTGTCAATAAAAATTATATTTTTTTCTAGTACGACAATGAAATTATATGATGGGAATTGTTTATACGATTTTATAAGATGATGAGAAGAAAAGGTTAAAGTACACACACATATTATATAGAGTAACAATTGCTGGTACTTGTAGTTTAATTATTAATTAATTATTATAGTTGCCAAGACAAGGTCAGCGGCTGATGCGCTCTAGATTCTTGGGGAAATGCAAGAAATGAACATCATTACTGAATTTGTTTATGTGAGGCTAATTAACAAATAAATTAAGAAAGCATTATTATGTAGTCAATAATGTTAAAGTATTATTTGGTTAGAAGTGTTATTTAGTTAAATTTCTTTGTTATGGATATTTTTGGTACTTTAACATATTAGGTTACAGTTTAGGGTTTGTCTTATTTTATTATAAATAGTCATTTTTGTAAGTATATTATTATTATTGAATATATGAAACCCTTTTAGTTTTCACATGGCATCAAAGAATTCGATTTTAGGCTAGGTCATCGTTGCTTTCGTTCTCCGGGGAGCGGCATTGCGCCGCTCGTCTGGGAAAATCCTTTGTTTCCTTTATTTTCGTTATTTTCTTTGATTTTTCGTTTTTCCGTTGTCTCTTCAATTCTTTCCCAAAACAAATAATTACCTTCCCTCCTCATGTTCCGATGTCCCTGTTCAAGTTTGATAGGGGGTTTCTTGAGATGGTGGGTAATGAGGTTTTTGTTTGCTTTCTGGCGGTAGTAGTAGATATCCAATTTGAACATTGTATATGATTAAGAGTGATTTCATTTGTGGTTAATTTTGAGGTGGAACCCGATGTGAATTAGTGTCTATATATTTGAAATTGTCTCTCTAATTTGGTCCAGTTGGTATCTGGAATTGGAATTTGGTTGGAATTTAGTTCTGTCTTCTTGTTTCTCAATTTTGGTGTCTAGCATATATGAATTGGTTGTTGGGTTTGGATCCCTTTCCACAATTATGAAGACTATGCACTTGGATGATTGTTTGCTCCTATGGTGATGAAGAGTTGTTAAGTTGAGCTCATAGACTGCATGACCCGCATCAACCCTACTTGGAGATGAAGTGCCAAAAACTAGTGTGTTTTGTTTGCACACAATGTAAGAGTTCCCCCAATAGACATTTTACCAAACTTTCAAATTCAAAATACTAGACTAAACTATGTTTGCCATATATCTCAATTTGCATAGGGATCTTCAATTTGCAGGTGGATTTGCTAGAGGATGATGGAGTTGTGTATGCTCCAAAAGGTCTGCTTTTGTGGGGTAAACAGTCCCACAAATTGTACATTTTTTATGCCGCTTTTTCACCTTCTTGTGTTTCCTACCAGTATGATCATCCTTAGCATTCTGTGACCCCAGTGATTTTTTGCAAAGGAAGAAAAAGAATTGAGTTGGTGGTCTTTCTGCTTCCATTTTCCTGCTACAGCAAATTAGGGATTTAGAGATCGGAAGTGGTCTGTAAATCTCTCAAGTTTCCGGAGTGAGCAAATTGTCGAAGTGGTTACTGGTTTCCCTGTACGCTTCTCCGAGTCCCTTCAGCAAGCGCGGTCATATTTTGGAGCGTGAGGAGCCCAATTCAAGGATTCAGTGGAGCCCAATTCAAGGATTCAGCTATTCCATGAGTCTCCAACAACACAAAATCAGAGAAACTATCAACCAGTCCAAAAAATGGTGGTGTGGGCAAGAGATCCTCCAAGCCATGAGCAGTCGCGAGCATTGGTTGTCCAATTTTCAAGTAGAAACACCGGCAACTCAGCCATTTCTATGATGATCGTCACAAGGCTACATCTAACTCTGTTTGGATTAACTCCTGATGATTCTACAGGAACCCTTCATCCTCAAAAAGGGATCTAAATTTTGACACTTTTGAACTAGTTTCGAGGGCAATTTTTATATTTGAAATTGTCTCTGTAATTTGGTCCAGTTGATAGCTGGAATTAGAATTTGGTTGGAATTTAGTTCTCTCTTCTTATTTCTCAATTCTGGTGTCCAGTATATATGAAATTGGTTGTTGCGTTTGGATCCCTTTCCACAATTATGAAGACTATACACTTGGATGATTGTTTGCTCTTATTGTGATGAAGAGTTGTCAAGTTGAGCTCGTAGACTACATGACCCGCCTAAACCCTACTTGGTGATGAAGTGTCAAAAACTAGTGGTTTTGTGTGCACATGATGTAAGAGTTCCCCCAGTAGACATTTTACCAAACTTTCAAATTCAAAATACTAGACAAAACTATGTTGCCATATATCGTTGGTCCTCAATTTGCATGGGGATCTTCAATTTGCATGTAGATTTGCTGGAGGATGATGGAGTTGTGCATACTCCAAAAGGTCTGCTTTTGTGGGGTAAACAGTCCCATAAATTGCACATTTTTTATGTCGTTTTTTTGTCATCTTCTTGTGTTTCCTACCATTATGCTCATTCTTAGCATTCTGCGACCCCAGTGATTTTTTGCAAAGGAAGTAAAAGAATTGAGTTGGTGGTCTTTCTGCTTCCATTTTCCTGCTACAGCAAATTAGGGATTTAAGGTTTTTGAGTGGTCTGTGAATCTCTCAAGTTTTCGGAGTGAGCAAATTGTCGAAGTGGTTACTGGTTTCCCTGTACGCTTCTCCGAGTCCCTTCAGCAAGCGGGGTCATATTTTGGAGCATGGGGAGCCCAATTCAAGGATTCAGCTATTCTATGAGTCTCCAACAACACAAAATCAAAGAAACTATCAACCAGTCCAAAAACTGGTGGTGTGGGCAGGAGATCCTCCAAGCCATGAGCAGTCGCGAGCATTGGTTGTCCAATTTTCAAGTAGAAACACCGGCAACTTGGCCATTTCTATGATAAAATAACAAGGCTACATCAAACTCTTTTTGGATGCACCCCTGATAATTCTGCAGGAACCCTTCATCCTAAAAAAGGGATCTAAATTTGACACTTTTGAACTAGCTTCGAGGGCAATTTTTATATTTGGAATTGTCTCTCTAATTTGGTCCAATTGATATCCGGAATTGGAATTTGGTTGGAATTTAGGTCTCTCTTCTTGTTTCTTAATTTTGGTGTCCAGCATATATGAAATTGGTTGTTGGGTTTGGATCCCTTTCCACAATTATGAAGACTATACACTTGGATGATTGTTTGCTCTTATTGTGATGAAGAGTTATCAAGTTGAGCTCATAGACTGCATGACCCGCCTCAACCCTACTTGGAGACGAAGTGTCAGAAACTAGTGTGTTTTGTTTTGCTTCTTGACAAACTCTTGAAGATGACCATCAAGAGTTTGACCAGCGTTGTTAAAGTATTATTTGGTTAGAAGTGTTATTTGGTTAAATATCTTTGTTTTGGGTATTTTTGGTACTTTAACTTATTAGGTTACAGTTTATGGTTTGTCTTATTTTATTATAAATAGTCATCTTAGCAACTATCTTATTATTATTGAATATATGAAACCCTTTTATTTTTCACAAATATGTCTCTTTATGGTTCCTTCAAAAAAAAAAAGGTCATTATGGCACCATGTCTGATTATAGCTAAAAAAAACATCTTTTTAACCATAAGGGTTAATTTCACAAATCGTCCTCAACCTTTAAGTTTAGTCTCGATTTCGTCCCCAACCTTTGTTTTGACACTCCACAACCCCCAACCTTTAAAAAATACACACAAATCGTCTCTATTTCTACTGTTCTACCAAGTTTTTATCAAAATAACGATTATACCCCCATACACATTTTCAACTTTTTTTAAAAAGTTTAAAAATAATAAAAAACTAAAAACCGACCCCACCCCAACCGCACCCCCACGTCTCCCTCCCCGCCGGACGCCGGAATGGAGGGGGGTGAATCCCCCCCCCCATTTTCCCGTTAGCAAAATGGGGGGATTCACCCCCCTCTGTGCTGTCATTCTGGCAGCAAAAATGCTGTCGGAAATGTCAGTGAAATCGCTGCTATTTCTTGTAGCATTTAAACTCAGAAATAGGGGTAAATCCCCCCATTTCTGCTGCTAGGAAATGGTAGCATTGTAATGCTGCCGTTTTCTGGTAGCAGAAATGCTGCCGGAAATGCCAGCGAAATCCCTGCCATTTCCGGCTACATTTAAACTCAGAAATGGGGGGGTGAATCTCCCCCACTTCGCTGCCGGAAATGGCAGTGAAATGGGCGGATTATTTCTGCTGCCAGAAAACGACAGCAATGCTGCCGTTTTCTGGCAGCAAAATGGTAGCGAAATTGCTGCCACTTCTGGCTGCATTTAAACTCAAAAATGGGGGTGAATCCCCTCACTTCGCTGTCGGAAATGGCAGCAAAGTGGGGGGATTCACCCCCCATTTCTGCTGCCAGAAAACGGCGGCATTAGCAGCAAAAATGCTGCCAGAAATGGCAGTGATATGGCAGCGAAATGGGGGGATTCACCCCCCATTTATGCTGCGAGAAATGGCAGCGAAATTGCTGCCATTTCCAGTGGCATTTGTGCTGCAAGAATGGCAGCACAGAAGGGGGTGAATACCCCCCATTTTGCTGCCATTCCCCTTTTTGGCCGCCGGAATGGACAATTCCGGTGGCCGACTGCCTGAATTACTGCCGATGGAGTGGGGGACGTGGGGTGGGGTTGGGGTAGGGATGGGGTGGGGTGGGTTTTTTTAGTTTTTTATTATTTTTAAACCCTTTAAAAAAATTTTAAATGTTTAGGGGGGGTATAATTGTTATTTTGATAAAAATTTGGCGAAAAAGTAGAAATAGGGACGATTTGTGTGTATTTTTCAAAGATTGGGGCTGTGGGTGTCTAAACAATGGTTGGGGACGAAACCGAGACTAAACTCAAAGGTTGGGGACGATTTGTGAAATTAACCCTAATAATAATTCCACTTTAACCGTGAATCTTGACCTCCATTTTAACCAACCTACTTAAAAGACAAAATTACCCCTACAAATAACTGACTATCTACACTTAAGAAAATTTCAGATTTCAAGCTTCTAGAAATTATAATTAGCTTATTTAGGAGAAAATTAGGTTTGTTTAGTTTATTAGTTTATGTAAAGGAGGGTTTATGTAAAGGTGGTATCAGAGCAATAGAAGATAATTTAGGTAAAAATTGTAAACTAGCACAAATTAATATGATAAAAATTATAAAAGAAGAATATATAAAGGAAAACGTAATACCAAAAAGATTAGAAAATACGGAGAAAAATTTACAAGCCGTAAATAAACACTTAACAAAAATATATGAAGAAATGGAAAAGAAAAAACCTAAGAAAATAATAACTGAAAAGGAATTAAAAGCTATAACTAAATTGGAATTAACGTGATAACAGAACAAATAGAAAAATTCATGAAAGACCCAACAGAAGAAGAATATGTAGAAAAATTTTAAAGTTTAAAATTGAAAGAAATAAATATGAATCAAGTTATAATACCTTCAGGACAACCATTAATTTGATTTGCAAGGAGTTATGAATGATGGGCCATGGATGTTTGAGAATTACTTACTTGTGCTACATCACCCACAAATAGGAGAGGTTCCCACTCAAATTCCTTCACACTTTGCTCCTTTCTTGATTCAAGTCCATGAACTTCCCATTGGTTTTATGTCGGAAAATGTGGGGAAACTCTTGGCAAATTTCACCGGCTCATTCTTAGAATATGATCCAAATAACAATGTTGGAGTATGGCAGAACTACATGCGAATCAAAGTTCTTGTTGACACCCGTGTTCCACTAAAACGGTGGAAAAAGATTAAGAAACCTCAAGGCGACTGGACTCTTCCGATCTTTATGTATGAGCGTCTTACGACATTTTGCTTTATCTATGGTTTATTGGGGCAGTTGGAGAAATTTTGTGAAAAGCATTTCTACACCCCAGATGCTAAACTGTCTAGAGAATGGGGAATTTGGCTCAAAGCTCTGACCCGGCGTAATGCAGATTTTTCTGATAGGGAACGGCGGCTAAAGGAGGAGAATTCAAGAGAAGCAGCTAAATTTGGAAAATATCCATCAGAGGGATTCCAGCAGCAAAATTCAGCAAATCTCAGTAATTGGAAATCATATCACAATCCCTCCTATCATGCACCTTCTAATAAAGGGAAAAAACTGACTTCAATTCTGCTAATAATAGGGAAGGCTAGAGACGAGTGTTTGGACCGAGTTTGGTTTCTCCAGATATAGGCTTTGATATCAATGACCCAATTGAGGAAGAGAAGGATGGGCTAGCAGTTAGTGAAGAAAGAAAATGAAGATGCACCGCTGTGACAAAGGCCCAAAACTTATCGTTGATTGAGGACAGTGAGAATGTTGAGGCTGGGACAAACCAAAAAAACTACTTATCGGCAGGCTCTATGAATGGGGCCTGTCAAGAGCCATGATTGTACTTAGCTGGAACTGCAGGGGGCTTGGCAACCCTCACGCAGTTTCTACTCTCTGCGAGTTTGTTAAGTCTCGTAGGCCATTTGTTATTTTCCTTTATGAGACTATTGTACACAAAAATAAGATTGACGAAATTCAAATATAACTTAAATTTGAAGGTTATTTTGCATTTGATAGAGATGGCAGAAGTGGAGGTTAGCTGTGATTTGGCAAAATAATAATGACTACAACATTGTTAGCTTTTCAAAGAATCATATCGACATGAATATTATTGATGCAATGCGAGGCTGTTGGACGTTGTTTGGATTTTATGGTATGCTGGAGAGTAACTATAGAACGGAGTCTTAGGCACTCATTCAACATCTTCACAATGCATCTAACCACCTGTGGTGTTGTATAGGGGACTGTAATGACATACTTTCTATGGAAGATAAACGAGGAAAAGTTGAACACCCTAGCCATCTTTTGCGTGGATTTAGAGAAGTAGCGTCCAATTGCTCTCTGGTGGACTTACCTCTTGTAGTTTATAATTTTACATGGGAAAAGGGATGAGGCACAAACCATTGGGTTGAAGAGAGGCTTGACTGTGAGTCTCTGAGAATTGGATCAATTTATTTTAGGAAGCTAAGCTTTTCAATTTGGTGTCAGCTGTCTCAGACCATTCCCTAATTCTGCTTGATTCTGATCCAGTGCCTATAGTGAGACGTTTTTAGAGAATTCGCTTTGAAAATATCTGGATTTGAGAGGATGGGTTCGAGGATCAACTGCAAAGTTATTTGAACCAAGACAATGGCCTCATTCCACGTTTAAGTTCGTACCTTTATAGACTGACAACTGGAGGAAGATCTTATCCAACCAAAGTTGAAGATAGCTTATTACACTACAAAATGAAATTGAAGAGCTTCGGTTTAGCCTAAGTGAAAGGGACTCAGTGGAACTTAAAGCCAAGAAAAAAGAGCTTGCCAATCTTATGTTGCAGGAGGAAGATTTCTGGAAACAAAGGGCAAAAACCTTTTGGCTTGAGGAAGGTGACAGTAACACAAAATTCTCTCATTCGGTGGCTTCTAACTGTAGAAGGCAGAATGAAGTTCTTAAGCTTTACGATGATAACGGTGCATGGCAGAAGGTTCCTGCTCTTATTGTTCAGATTGCTCAATCTTATTTCGAACTACTTTTAGAACAAGAAGATGGGGCAGATTTCGACATTCTTCAAGGGATGGATAGGAGGGTCTCTCAATTTGATAACGAGGTGCTGCTAGACCAATTTCACATTGAGCAGTTCAAAGAGGCTTTATTTAGCATGCACGTTGACAAATCTCTTGGGGACGGACGAACTCAATGCAGCCTTCTTCCAGAAAGCTTGGCCTCTCATAGGTGATGATATCTTTAAGAATTGCACTGAGTGGTTGTTACATAATAATTTCCCCCCATTCACTTAATGATACACTTATCACTCTTGTTCCAAAGTGTGAAAATTCAACCTCAATGAGAGAGTTGCGTCCTATTGCTCTTTGTAATGTCTTATATAAGATCATTGCGAAATCGCTTGCCAATAGATTAAAAAAAGTTGTTTGCAGCTTTGATTTCCCCTTTCTAGTTGGCTTTTATCCCTATCAGAGCAACTATTGATAATGTTCTTGTCGTGTTTGAAATTATTCATTATTTGAAGAGGAAGTCAAGAGGAAACAAAAGGGAAGCTGCCTTGAAAATTGACACCGGTAAGGCATATAACCGAGTATATTGAGATTTTCTTGAGAATATTATGAGTCGGTTGGGTTTTACTCAAAAGTAGATTGACTGGATCATTCTTTGTGTGAAAACGGTGAGCTATAAGGTGTTACTGAATGGCAATGAGATAGGTCCTACTCAACCAAAGCGTGGTCTTCAACAAGGAGATCTACTTTCGCCATACTTGTTTATCATTTGTGTAGAGGGTCTATCGTATATGATCCAGCAAGCGGAACAGAGGGGTTTAATACATGAGTGCTGAATTTCCAGAGGAGCACCTAATGTCTCGCATTTATGTTTCACAAATGATAGTTTAATGTTCTTTAGAGCCTCCACTACTGAATG
Organism: Nyctanthes arbor-tristis; assembly: GCA_963692815.1. NCBI lineage: Eukaryota > Viridiplantae > Streptophyta > Magnoliopsida > Lamiales > Oleaceae > Nyctanthes > Nyctanthes arbor-tristis. Next base: position 25,041 of record CAVNYN010229908.1, read on the forward strand.
CATGGTAACTTGCGACATGTTAAGAGGGTATATGTTGGCTTCTGGACAGGCTATTAATTTAGATAAGTCTGGTGTTTTCTTTAGTACTAATGTGCCTATGGATGTTCAGAATAGCATATGTAGTACTATTGGTGTTCCTAATCCCCTTAATACCGCCATTATCTTGGATTACCATCTTTCATAGCCAAGAAAGAAAAAGACATTTTTAATTACTTACGAGACAGGATGTGGAAAAGATTACAAGGTTGGTAAGAAAAACTACTTTCGAAGGCGGGAAGGGCTATTTTGATCAAAAGTGTTGCTCAAGCCATACCTTCATACAATATGTCCACTTTTCTTATTCCTACTTCTTTGTGTGCTGAGCTTCAAAGAGTGATGAACTCATTCTAGTGGGGTTCGAAATCTAATGGAGGCAAGGGTATGCATTGGTATCGCTGGAATAGATTATGTGTTAGAAAGGAGTACGGGAGAATGGCTTTCGAAATGTGCATGCTTTCAATTTAGCCATGCTCGAGAAGCAGGGTTAGAAGTTATTATCTGATAATAATGCTCTCATTTGTAAGATTCTCAAAGCTAGATACTTTCCAAGGAAGGATTTTTTGGACTCAAAACTAGGACACAATCCTAGTTATACGAGGATGAGCATTTGGCTTTCTTGGCATGTTTTATTGGAAGGGCATAGATGGAGAGTGGGTGATGGGTGCAACATTCGTGTTTGGAGAGACACTTAGATATGTGACAGCCATCTTTTTCGTCCAGAGAGTAAAGAGCCGCCCGAATTGGAGAATCTGTTGGTTAATGATCTGATTGCTAGGGATAGAAGAGAATGGGACTTGGAGTTTCGAAATGAAATATTCACAAGGAATGACGTCGAGAGAGTCAGCAAAATTCCTTTATCTACTTTACCAACACCTGATAAGCTGATTTGGAATTACAGTAGGAAGGGGTTTTACTTAGTTAAGTCGGGATATCGTGTAGCATTAAAACTTGTTCAAGATGATGAGATATTTCGAATTCAAGGAGATTGGAACAAAATTTGGAGATTACATGTGCCTCTGAACATGAAATTTTTTGCTTGGAGAGCTTCCCTTGATTGCCTCCCAACTAGAGCAAAACTTCATCAATGAGGAATTCCACTTGATCTTTCTTGTGTGGTTTGTGATCAGATAGAGAAAACCAGTCTTCATGGCTTAGTCATTTGTCCTTTTGTTCACAACACTTGGGTGGCAATACATCTCCCTATTGGCACAATTTTGAACATGTCTTTCCATGAGCAGATCTTTGATATAATAGCTAACTCTTCTACTACAATTGGGCAGAAACAAGTGGCTATTGCTTGGAGCATTTAGAGACAACTTAACTCTAAATTATGGACAGGATTTAGATGCGATAACAGGTATTTTATTAGTTTTCGGCATACCTACTATCTTTTTTTTTATTTTTTTTAATTCTAGTGCAAAAATTTATTCATATCTGTTAATTTTTACTCTAAGACTGGGTATGAATGTCATAAGGTAGATACAACCTTAGATGTTAGTATACCTTTAGGTGAAACTATTACTACTAACCAGATATCTATGGGCGTAAAGCTAGAAATTGATGGAAATAACCTAGAGCCTGATCTGTATTTAATAAGTATGAAAGATGTTGACATAATATTGGGAATGGACTGGCTTAGTCATAATCATGAAACTATCAAGTGTCTCAAAAGGGAGATACTTTTTTGAAAACCAGGAGAATATGAGTTCTCTTTTTCGGAGCGAAGATTAAGACTATACCCCGTGTTGTGTCTGCAATGAAGGCACGGAAAATGTTGAGATAGGGTAATAACCAAGGGTACTTAGTAAGCGTTGTGAGTACACAGCCATTAGCGTTAACAACGGCTATTGTACCTATTGTGTGTGCCTCAGAAGATGAAAGTTTTTTCTTGGAGAGATTGCCTTCCAACTAGAGCAAAACTTCGTCAATGAGGAATTCCTTTTAATCCTTCTTATGTGGTTTGTGATTAGATGGAGGAAACCAATCTTCACAGCTTAGTCACTTGTCCTTTTGCTCACGACACTTGGGTGGCAGTACATCTCTGTGTTGGTACAATTTCGAATATGTCTTTCCATGAGCAGTTCTTTGATATGATAGCTAAATCATCTACTACACTTGGGCATAAATGAGTGGCCGTTGCTTGGAGCATTTAGAGGCTACATAACTTTAAATTTTGGACAAGATTTAGACGTGATAATAGTATTTTATCAGATTTCGGCACACCTACTATCTTTTTTTTTTTAAATTCTAGTGCAAAAATTCATTCATATCTGTTAATTTTTACTCTAAGAATGGGTATGAATGTCATGAGGTAGATATGACCTTAAAGGTTAGCATACCTTCAGGTGAAACTATTACTACTAACCAGATATCTACTAGCGTAAAGCTAGAAATTGATGGAAATAACCTAGAGGCTGATCCGTATTTAATAAGTATGAAAGATTTTGACATAATATTAGGAATGGACTGGCTTAGTCATAATCACGCAACTATCAAGTGTCACGAAAGGGAGATATTTTTTTGAAAATAAAGAGAATATGAGTTCCCTTTTTTCAGAGCAAAGACTAAGACCATACCCTGTGTTGTGTCGGCAATGAAGGCACATAAAATGCTGAGAAAGGGTAATAGCTAAGGGTACTTAGTAAGCGTTGTGAGTACAGAGCCAGTAGCGTTAAGAGCAGCTACTTACCTATTGTGCGTGGCTTTATTTATGTGTTTCTTGAGGATCTACCAGGCGTCCCACTGGATCGACAAGTGGAGTTCACAATCAACTTAGTACCTGGAACAGCACCAGTATCCAAGGCACCCTACAACATGGCGCCGAAAGAGTTGCAAGAGTTGATGGAGCAACTACAAGAACTGTTGGTTAAAGGTTTCATCCGGCCAAGTGTATCACCTTAGAGAGCTCCGGTAATATTTGTGCAAAAAGAAAGATGGATCAATAAGGATGTGCATTGACTAAAGGGAGCTGAAACAACTCACAATTAAGAATAAGTATCTTTTACCAAGGATAGAGGGCTTGTTCGACTAATTGAAAGGTGCTAGTGTTTTTTCCAAGATCGATTTAAGATTAGGCTATCATCAGTTGAAAGTTAAGGACATTGATATATCGAGAACGGCATTTAGAACACGGTACGGACATTATGAATTCACAGTGATGCCATTTGGGTTGACTAACATACCAGCCGTTTTTATAGACTTGGTAAACAGGGTATTCTATCCATATTTGGATCCGTTTGTGGTAGCCTTCATAGATGATATACTGGTTTATTAGAAAAGCAAGGAACAACACGAAGAGCACCAGACGTGTGCTCTTCCGATCTCGAAAGGAGAAGTTGTATGCCAAATTCAAAATGTGTGAATTTTGGCCAAATCGGATTGCTTTCCTTGGTCATGTTGTTACTGCCTAGGGAATTGAGGTTGATCCTACTAAAGTTGAAGCAGTATCGAATTGGAATACACTGTCGAATGCGAATGAGGTTCACAATTATATCTCTCTGTCCCACTACAATAGTTATAGATATACCTTGGTAATTCGACCTTCCATCAAGGACAAAATCAAAGTAGCTCAGAGTAGGGATGCAGACAAATTCTTACAAAAGATGAAGGCCTGAGCATCAACTAGAAATATAAAAGGTTTCCAAGTCTCATCTGATGGCACCTTATTATATGAAAAACGACTTTTGTGTGCCTAAAGATGAGGCTCTGAGAAGATAAATCCTAGATGAAGCTCACGATACACCATATTCGGCACATCCAGGTGGTACGAAAATGTATCACGACTGCAAAAGTTGTATTGGTGCAGAAACATGAAGAGATCAATTGGTTTATTTGTTGAGAAGTACGTGACTAGTCAACAAGTCAAAGTTGAACATCAATGCCCCTCAGGACTACTAAATCCATTGGAAATCCCTGAGTGGAAGTGGGAGCACATAGCTATGGATTTTCTAGTCGGACTTTCTAGATCACCTGGAGGCAATCAAGCAATTTGGGTGATCCTTGATCATTTAACAAAGTCTGCCCACTTTCTACCCATTAAGATGACTTACCACTCGGACCAATTTGATCTCAACTGTATGGATGGGAAATTGTAAGGTTGTATAGGGTACCAGTTTAAATAGTATCAAATAGAAACAGTAGATTTACATCTAAATTCTGGAGAAGCTTATAGGAAACCATGGGAACGAAACTGAAGTTTAGTACAACATATCATCCGCAAACAGATAGATCAGTCAAAACGTATCAACTAGATTTTGGAAGATGTGTTAAGGGCATGTTTGCTAGACCTTGGTGGAAATTGGAAAAAGCATATACCATTGGTCGAATTTGCATACAATAACAGCTACTAGTCAACCATTGGTATGGTAACATATGAAGCTCTCAGTGAAAGAAAGTCCGATCTATCACCCGTGCATTGGGAAGAAGTCACAGAAAAGAGAGTTTTGGGCCCTGCATTGATGAGGAGAGATAATAAAGGATATCAAAAAAAGTAAGGAAATGATTAAGCAAGCCCAATCGAGACAAAAATCATATGCCGACAAGAGAAGAAAAGATCTGCATTTCGAGGTTGGTGAGAAGGTTTTTTCAAAAATAGCACCTATGAAGGGTGCTATAAGGTTCGGAAAGATGGGAAAGCTTGAGTCAAGATTTATTAGACCTTTTGAAATACTCGAAAGGGTTGGTGAGGCAGCCTACAAACTAGCCCTATTGCCAGAAATGTCAGCATATGCATAATGTATTTCATATTTCTATGTTGAGGAAATACTTTTATGATCCAAGTCATATTATCAACTATGCCAGACTACTAATGTTAACGAAAATATGACTTATAAAGAGACACCTATAGCCATACTTGATCAGAAAGTACACACTTCAAGAAACAAACAGATTCCCTTGGTAAAAGTCCTGACGAAGTAGGCATGGTGACGAAAAGGCAACATAGGAACAAGATAAGGACATAATTGACAAATATCTAGAATTTATGGAACAAGTAAGTTTAATTTCGCGGACAAAATTCATTTAAATAGGAGAGGTTTGTAGCGACCAGGAATTTTTTTATAAATAAATTTTTATTCTACATGGCGTCGCTATGACTACCTGTGCTTTTTTAACAGTTACATTCTTCTAGCACACTTGTCTAGCTGAACATTGAAAATTTAATTAAATAATGGACACTAAATTATTTAGGGGGTGTTTGAATCTCTTTATCAAAACATATTATAATCCCACATATCACTGATTTGATAACTGATTTGACAACTGTTTATTTATAACCACAAATTTCAAACATTTATTAAATATACACCACTCATTTCACTTCATTATAATTTCTCATTATAATTCAATTTGAATAAACAGCTTCAAACAACCACTTAATTTATTCAATCATAAATTTTGGATTCAAAAGTAAGTCAAACTTTAAGTTTAAGCTAATTCAAGATTTAATAATTAACTTGACCAAACTTATCTTAACAAAATAAAATTTAAGTTAAATAATTATTTATGTCCAATCCAAATTGAAGCCAAATTTTACTTCCTCCTGAGGGTGATGCCCTAGTACGAGAATATAAATTCTTCTCTTCTCACAAGCCCTAAACATCTAATACTCTGCAAGAATCCGGCAAATTCAAGACATTCAAGGGATTCAATAAACTAGCCTTCAATCACCAACAATCTTGAAGGTATGCATTCTACCTAAGTTATACTTTGAATTCACATAAACTTTATAAATATGTATATGTATGTTTAAATCTTACACGGATGTCAATTCTTGTAAATCTTTGAAGTTTCATATGGATATGTATATATAGGAAATACGTACATGTCCTCATGCCCAACACAAATAAACGCATCCTGCATATTAAAATTTATACATATTTTACACAAATTATTCTAACTCAACATTCGGGCATGAATATTGTTAATCATCCACGACCAAATCAATTAATGTGTCTATGAGATTCTTTGCTTCTTATCTTCTAGCATAGGTTAGAAAGTAATACCACCCTGGTAATTGAGGCACTGCTCGAGAGACCCGTTTCGCAAAATTTTTTTCAAGCCACAAACCATATACCAATGTCTTCACCTCATCACGTATAACTTGAAGATATAAATTTCTTGGTCGGAAACCCTCTGGTTCACCGGAAAATAGCAAGCTCCATTCCTCACCGTCGACTTAAAGTATCACCGTTCATGATTTTGCTTGTATAGTTTTGTAGCCCTTGAAGTGGTAAACATTTTCATATAAGTATTTCAAAGAATTCAGTAAGAAAAGTCGAGTTTTAAAGCTTCCAACAAAATAACTGATTTTGATTAATAGAATGTTATTTAGTCAAATTTTCAATTGCCATACATCGCACCAGTGTAATACTAGTTATTTTCTAATAATGTTATTCATTACCCAATTAGATCAATAACACTATCCGTTAATATTGATCATTTAGTCAATTGGTCTTTTTTTCCTTCTCTTTTTTGACAAACAACTTTCATTCCATTCCATACTATGCATCAAAGTTCAAAGAAGATACAATGAAAGTTGGGAACTTGAGATGTCCAAATCTAATTTAAATAATTATCAAAAGAAAATCCAGCTATGGTATGTGCCACTTGATTCACCTTTCACAATACATGAATGAATTCACACTCTTGAAACTCGGAGGCGATTTCCTTCGCCCCAGCCGGCAGGGGGGTTTCTTGTTTTGTCTATATTTATTTGTTGAGAAATGTTATTTGTAGAGAAAGCTTTTTCTATATATAGTTATTTATAATTCCAGTTTATATTTTCATGTCATCTCATCACATTGAGAAACTTTATCATGCTAATATAAGCATAATATAAGCATTATTTTATCTAACAATACAGAGTAGCGCTTTTAGTCATTAGAGATTTTAGTGCTAGACTCCCAATACTTATGTTATTTCGCTCTACCAGTCCTTTGAGATGGGAAATATATTGACACTATTCTTTTTTTTAAATAAATACACCACATTGTCCATAAACTTTGACTATTTTCTCATTCCTACATGGCTGCCATGGTCGTTCTCTACCAGGGACTACTTTTGTAAATTTGATAAACTAAGTATTTACATGGTCAGTCCCAAAGTATAAATATTTCATAAGTTAGTTCCCATATTTTCTTAAGTGAGTTAGTTGGTCAAAAAACTTTCTAAACCTTATTACTTAACCAATAGCTTCCAGAAAAATCAATTCAGCCCCCAATTCTTTAAGAATTCCTCAATTTAGTCCCAATAACCTATTAGAATTCATAATTTAGTACCTATAACTTTGGATAATGATAATTTTTAGCCATTGAACTTCACTAATTGATTAATTCGCTTATCACAACATTTTCATGAAATTTAATTAAACTCCTAAAGTCCATAATATGTATCAAGATATTAATTAAAACGTTCTAAAAAATTTATTATAATTTCTTTTGCTAAATGAGGGTGCGGTGAATCTTTAAAGTTCAAGAAGCTTCATATCAGGAAGTTTCAAGACTTTGAGGTAGGGATTTTATTATGCAATGTGGTTATGTTTTCCATGTCTTTTCTTTATATGTAATTTTGATTGTGTTTAAATTCCCAACAGTTGTCAGAGAACTAAATAGGTCCGAGGTCAAAATCAGGCCTTTCGGAAACTCACAATACAAGTTTAATTATTTGTGCCCATGAATTTACTGTTTGGGCCATGAATAGGTCCGGGATCAAAATTGGGTCATTGGGGTTGTCCCACAATATAGTTTCCAATAGTTTGCTATCGTATGATTTTTGCTTGATTGAGATTACAGATCGGATTTGATATGAATTGTTTCATACCTCACTGAGTGTACTTGTTATACTCATCGCATTTCTAATACATTTCAGGCTGAGGAACTGGTGCAGGCGGAGCAGGGAATGGGCCAAGACATTTATTCGTTTCCAATTCTTTTTAATGAAATTTTAGTAATTAGAGTTATTTTTGGGTTATATTTTAAATGCTTATTTTCTTCGTATTTGACATCAAGAAAATAATTTATTTTTAATTACTGGGACTTAAATAAGTTGACGCTCTCAGTTTTCCGCAATTAGAATTATGGAGTTATATTGTTTAAAAAAATTTAGTACATTCTTTGGCTTAAATAAATTTTAATTGTTGAGGGAAATTTAGACTTCAGTAGCATTTCAATTTTAAATAAATTGGGGCATTACAGGTTTGGTGTACTTTTATTAATTTCTACAACAATTAAGGTACAATTTGCCACAGCAAAGAAAAGCTCAGAGTTTAAGGCTGCGTTGATAATTCTCAGCAAATAGATCTTTCCTGGTTCAACTATCTAGATGAATGTATCTGTACATTACAATAAAAATACTGATCTTAGGAAGAAACGAAAGATTGATGATCGATCCTGATAGGCTGTTGTGCCTAGAAGTTAGAAATCGAGGGTGATTTTTGAGATTTGTTACCTTAGTTAGAACATGGGTACAATGGCCCCGGTAAGCCTTTTATAATGTAAGCATAAAAGGAATTAGGTCCATTGCCATATAGTATCATCTCATTTTCAATTGCTTCAACTTCTCCATTCCACCATTCACCTATGTCATTCATAACTCAAACGGTGTTATACCTCATTTTAGCTTCCAAATACCTTACGTTCTATTTTTATTTGAATCTCAGAGAAGCACTAGATACATACAGAAGATAATAGGAACATCGGGCCGAGCTGGGGTAGGAGTGAAGGGATACGGCATGCGTGGGTAAATGATGACGGCCCCGTAAACCGATGCCCATTGCCATGAAAAAGGGGCACGCAAAAGGAGGTTTCCCATTTGATCAGTTACTGCGAACTTGTAGATATATGATTTACCTGCTCCAATCGGACATTGGGTTATGTAAGCTGCCCCATCTGCAGCTACCCTATGTCTTGCCTATGCCACGACAAGATCCATCAGACTCATTCATCTACGAGTACATTCTACTTAAAAGTTACTTCTTTTGCTGAACTTATAAACTTACCAACGGATGGTACTCTTTCTGGGTACTCGATTGTTGACCTTAAGTTGGATGTTGTCACCTTCATGTACGATAATGGTTGGCCTGGGAAACTTCCCATTCACCGTGAGAAGAGTCTTTATGTGACATAGTCGTGTTACCTTCTTCCACTCGACCTACACGAGCACATACTTAAATAGTAAATGCATATTCGAATATGTATATATTTATTGACTCATTAATGAACACTAGCAAATGCCAAACTACATACATTAAATTGAAAACACCTAGTTTGTGGAGATAAAGAACAACAAAGCAATGGCAATGCAACTATGTATAATCATTTCCCATTTCCTATGATCATTTGCCTTTGGTTTGGGTAATTTGCACACAAAGCCCCTACCTTTAGATATTATTGTATTAGGATCCGTACCTTTAATTTTTCTTTGCGTTTCACGTGCATCAAACTTGAGCATTCTATCAAATTAACCAATATTTTGTCTTTCATTTGGGTAATTGGCTGACAAAGTCCCTACTTTTAGATATTATTGTGATAAGGGACCCTACCTTTAATTTTTCTCGCGTATCATATGTACGAAACTTGAGCAATTTATCGCCTTTCATTTGGGTATTTGGTACATGAAGTCCCTACCTTTAGATCTTATTGTGATAAGGGTCCCTACCATTAATTTTTCTCTCGTTTCATTATCATGAAACTTGAGCAATCCACCAAATTGACCAATCTCTAACCTTTCTTTTGGGTAATTGGCACACAAAATCCCTACCTTTAGATATTCATGTGATAAAGGTATTTACCTTTAATTTTCTCGCGTATTGTATGTATGAAACTAGAGCAATTTACAGCCTTTAATTTGGGTAATTGGCATACAAAGTCCCTACCTTCAGATATAATTGTGATAAGGGTCCTGATAAGGGTCTACTATTAATTTTTCTCTTGTTTTAGTTGCATGAAACTTGAGCAATCTACCAGTTTGACCAACCGTTGGACTTTAATATAAGTAATTGCCACACATAGTCCCTATCTTTAGATAATATTGTTATTAGGTCCCCAACCTTTAATTTTTATCGAGTTTCATATGCTTGAAACTTGAGCAATTTACCAATTTAATTAGGGTGTGCAAAAAAACGGGGACCAGGTGAACCGAACCGAAACCGGACCGAACAGGCCAGTCCCGGTCCGGGCTTTGTGGCCAAAAAGACGTGTCCAGTCTGGTCCGGTCCCAGACTGGTTCGGTCCGGTGGTCCCGGGTTTTGTTTGAAAACTCGGAAACCCGGTCAAAGACCGGTTGACTTTTTTTTTAAATATATATTTGAAACCCGATTTTCACTTTTCATAATATTCAAGAGGCAATAATCAAAATTATTTCCTTTACATAGTCAACTGCACAAAAGGCCCATCTTATTTATAAGTCCCAATTATTTGACATTTTACTAAACTTTCAATGTGAAACAATCATTTAAACTTTAAACTAAATATAAAGAACCAAGACAATTATTAATTTGCCTCAAAGTCGACAAAATTTCATTTACATAGTCACTTACACAAAGGTCCATCTTATTTATAAGCTCCAATCATATTGTTTTTTTACAAAACTTTCAATGTAGAACAATTAAAAAGTTAAAGCAATACCACTAAATTTCTTTTTCAAGTTGGAATTTTTTTTCCAATAAACTTTTTAAAAATCATCATTATTATATTATTTTTTAAGCAGTAGTCAAGAATAATTGTGTTAATATATAATGTTACTAGAATTTGCAATATTGTAAGGATTTTGTTAAAGAAAATTGTTCGAATTTAAAATATGTTTATTGACTCTATTTAAGTTACATGCTATTATTATATAATATATATAAATATATTTATATATAGACATGGAGAATTTGTGCTTATACATCTTCTCATTTATTCACGTGATTTTCTTATTGGTAAAAAATGTGAAATTGATTTTCTTGTTTTTATTTTAAGTTGTAAGTGTTATTTATTTTTGACAATTACATCATTTTTGTAATATTCAATCCCTATAAATGTATAATAAAGTAGGAATTATCTATCTTTTTATCTTTTGAAAATATCAAAATTATATTGTAAAATTATTAAAATTATAAAGTATATATAATATTTATGATTTTTACATTTATTTTCCAATTTAGGATATATATTTCAAATATTTAATAATTTTAGATTTGTTAAAATAAAAAAAATGAGAAATACAAGTAAGTCTAGTGCTTCTATCTTACAGAGGCATGTTAATACTTTTGTTGTGTATAAATCTCTTCTATTTGTTTATTCTAAACTTTGTTTATATGTGTTTTTACGTTACTAAGTCTATAGAAAATTTTTTCACAAGCCCGGAAAAGCCCGAAAAAAAACCGAATTCATTACCCGAGCCCGAACTGGGACCGAAACCGTTTGAGCTTGTCATTTTTAGGACCAAGACCAAGACCGAACCGAAGATGTTTGGTCCGGTCTTGGTCCTTCAAAAACCCGAGACCAAAACTCGTTTGCACAGCCCTAAATTTGATGAACCATTTGCCTTTTATTTGGATAATTGGCACACAAAATCCCTACTTTTAGATATTCACGTGAAAAGAGTCCCCACCTTTAATTTTTCTCGCATTTCATATGCATGAGAATTTAGCAGTCTACTAATTTGACCAATCATTTGACTTTTATTTGGATAATTTGTACACAAAGTCCCTACCTTTAGATATTATTGAGATTAGGGTCACTAGCGTTAATTTTTTTTTCGCATTTCATAAGCATGAAACTTAAGTAATCTGCCAAATTGACAAATATTTTGCCTTTTATTTGGGTAATTGGCACACAAAGTCCCTACCATTAGATATTATTGTGATAAGGGTCCCTACTTCTAACTTTGCTCATGTATCCAATGCCTGAAACTTGAGCAATTTACTAATTTGACCAATCATTTGACTTTCATTTGGGTAATTGGCACACAAAGTCCCTAAGTTTAGATATTATTGTGATAACAGTCTTCGCCTTTAATTTTTCTTGCATTTCATATAAATGAAACTTGAGCAATCTATCAATTTGACTAGCCATTTGCCTTTCATTTGAGTAATTGGTAAACAAAGTCCCAATCTTTAAATATTATTGTGATAAGGGTCCTGACCTTTAATTTTCTCGCATTTCATATGCTTGAAACTTGAACAATTTACCAATTTGATGAACCATTTGCCCTTCATTTGGGTAATTGGTACTCATATCTTTAGATATTATTGTGATAACGGTCCTTACCATTAATTTATTCTCCCATTTCATACGCATGAAACTTGAGCAACCTATTAATTGACCAATCATTTGACGTTCATTTGGGTAATTGGCACACAAAGTCCCTACCTTTATATATTATTATTGTGATTACAATCCCTACGTTTAATTTCTTTTTTTTCGCGTTTTATATATATGAAACTTGAGTAATCTACCTATTGACCATTCATTTGACTTTTATTTGGGTAATTTATACACCAAGTCCCTACCTATAGATATTATTGTGATTAGACTCCCTACGTTTAATTTTTCTTTCCATTGCATATGCATGAAACTTGAACAATCTATTAAATTGACCAATAGTTTGCCTTTCATTTGGGTAATTGGCTCACAAAGTCCCTACCTTTAGATGCCATTGTGATAAGGGTCCCTACGTTTAATTTTTCTCGCGTTTCATATGCATGAAAGATGAGCAATTTACCGCATTTCATTTGGGTATTTGGCATACAAAGTCCCTACTTGTAAACATTATTGTGATAAGGATCCTTACCACTAATTTTTCTCTCGTTTCATTTGCATGAAACTTGATCAATCTACCAAATTTACTGATCTTTAACCTTTCATTTGGGTAATTAGCACCCAAAGTCTGTACCTTTAGATATTCATGTGATAAAGGTCCCTACCTTTAATTTTTCTCGCGTTTCATATGCATGCAACTTGAGCAACCCACCAATTGACCAATCATTTCACTTTCATTTTGGTATTCGGCACATGATGTCCCTACCTTTAGATGTTATTGTGATAAGAGACCTACCATTAATTTTCCCTCTCGTTTCATTTGCATGATACTTGAGCAATCTACCAAATTGACCAATCTTTAACCTTTCATTTAGGTAATTACCACAAAAACCCTACCTTTTGATATTCATCTGATAAGGGTCCCTACCATTAATTTTTCTCGCGTTTCATATACGTGAAACTTGAGAGTAACCTATCAATTGACCAATCATTTGACGTTCATTTGGGTAATTGGCACACAAAATCTCTACCTTTAGATATTATTGTGATAAGGATCTCTACCTTTAATTTTTCTCGCGTTTCATATGAATGAAACTTGAGCAATCTACAAATTTGACCAATCATTTGCCTTTCACTTGGGTAATTGGCACAGAAGTCCCTACCTTTAGATATTATTGCAATAAAGGTCCCGACCTTTAATTTTTCTCACGTTTCATATGCTTGAAACTTGAGAAAATTTACAAAATTGACAAACCATTTGCCTTTCATTGCGGTAATTGGCAGGAAAAGTCCCTACCATTAGATATTATTGTGATAATGATCATTATCTTAATTTTTCTCCCGTTTCATACGCATGAAACTTGAGTAACCTACCAGTTGACCAATCATTTTATGTTTATTTCGGTAATTGACACATAAAGTCCCTACATTTTTATATTGTTGTGATAATGGTCCCTTCCTTTAATTTTTTTTTTCACATTTCATATGCAAAAAACTTGAGCAATCCACAGATTGACCAATCATTTGACTTTCATTTGGGTAATTTGCACACAAAGTCCATACCTATCTATATTATTGTGATTAGGTACGTTTAATTTTTCTTCATGTTTCTTATGCATAAAACTTGAGCAATCGATCAAATTGACCAATATTTTGCCTTTCATTTGGGTAACTTGCCTACAAAGTCCCCACCGTTAGATATTATTGTGATAAAGGTCCCTACTTTTAATATTTCTAGCGCCTCATATGCATGAAACTTGAGAAATTTACCACCTTTCATTTGGTATTTGGCATGCAAAGTCCATTATAATGAGGGTCCCTACCACTAATTTTCCTCTCATTTCATTTGTGTGAAACTTGAGCAATCTACCGAATTTACCAATGTTTAACCTTTCATTTAGGTAATTCACACACAAAGTCCTTGCCTTCAGATATTCATGTGATAAGGGACCCTACCTTTAATTTTTCTCGCGTTTTATATGCATGAAACTTGAGCAACCTACCAATTGACCAATTATTTGACTTTCATTTGGGTAATTGGCACACAAAGTCCCTAAGTTTAGATATTATTGTGAAAACGGTCGTTACCTTAAATTTTTCTCGCATTTTATATGAATGAAACTCGAGCAATCTGCCAATTTGACTAGTCATTTGCCTTTGATTTGGCTAATTGGCAAACAAAGTCCCAATCTTTAAATATTATTGTGATAAGGGTTGTGACCTTTAATTTTCTCACGTTTTATATGCTTGAAACTTGAGCAATTTACCAATTTGATGAACCATTTGCCTTTCACTTGTTTAACTAGAAATCACTGTGATAAGAGTCCCAACCTCCAATTTTCCTTGCATATCAAATGCATGAAACTTGAGTAATCTACCAATTTGACCAATCATTTGACGTTCATTTGGGTAATTGGCACACAAAGTCCCTAAGTTTAGATATTATTGTGATAACGGTCCTTACTTTAAATTTTTCTCGCATTTCATATGAATGAAACTTGAGTAATCTACCAATTTGACTAGTCATTTGACTTTCATTTGGCTAATTGGTAAACAAAGTCCCAATCTTTAAATATTATTGTGATAAGGGTCCTGACCTTTAATTTTCTCACGTTTCATATGCTTGAAACTTGAGCAATTTACTAATTTGATGCAACATTTGCCTTTTATTTGTTTAATTAGATATGATTGTGATGACGGTCCTTGCCTTTAGTTTATTCTCCTGTTTCATATGCATGAAACTTGAGAAACCTACCAATTGACCTATCATTTTACGTTCATTTGGGTAATTGGCACACAAAGTCCCTACCTTTATATATTATTGTGATTAAGGTCCCTCTCTTTAATTTTTTTTCCGCGTTTCATATGCATGAAACTTAAGCAATCTACCAATTGACCAATCATTTGACTTTTATTTGGGTAATTTATACAGAAAGTCCCTATCTATAGATATTATTGTGATTAGGGTCCCTACCTTTAATTTTTCTTTGCATTTCATAAGCATTTAACTTGAGCGATCTTCCAATTTAACCAATCATTTGCCTTTCATTTGGATAATTGGCACACAAAGTCCTTACATTTAGATATTACTGTGATAACGGTCCCTACCTTTAATTTTTAGGTAATATCATCCTCACCTTTATATTTCTTTTTTAAATTGTTAACCAGCAGTAGGCAAAAATACCTTTATAAAAATGCAGGAAATTAAATACATTCGTCATCTTAAAAACAAATAATTAACGGAAAGTCTTCCTATTAAAAAAACTAAATAATTGTCCTTTATTCTAATATTTGTTATAAAAATCAAATAAAATACTATTTACTTCCTAAATATATATAAGCCGCTAACTTCAATTGGAACTGGTCAATCAATTTAGGTACAACATTTCTAACACAGGGTACCACACAAAAACGGCGACGACAGACGTGTGCTCTTCCGATCTATTTTCCACATTTACCCCTCCTTTTACACTCGTTGTCTCTACGGTTTCCCATCTGAATATGCAAAACTGTATGCTTCTCTACTGTACGCTCCTCTCTGTAATTTCCAAATTCTATGCACAAATTTATGACAAATCTTCTTTCTTGAATTCGTTTTTGTTCTACAACGCCAAATCTTGTCATGGTGGGCTCAGGTTCAATCTTCAAGCATTACTATGGATTCCCAATTTGTTTATGGTCGTCTCTTTCCCTTTTCCACTTCGCCTTCTTTATCTGAATTCTAGGGGTTTCACTAGCTTCAGTTGCAGCAATGTTCAAGGAAAAAGTTAGTAAATCCAACTGAATTTTTTGGTCCGATTACTTGAATATGGTATTGTGGATTTCAAGATTGTTATTGTGCGGTATGGATCTTTGATCTACTTTTTGGATCAACTTCGTATACTAATAAATTTACTAAGATTTGTATTCTATTTCTTTTTTTTTTTTAATGAATCTGAATTATATTGCTAAATTTTTGATTCTGATGTTAAATGTGATTTACTTATATTTTAGTTAGTCTTTCAGGCTTCAGTATCAAGTTGCTTCAAATTAGGTACATTATATTTGTTAGATTATTATCAGTTGTGGTTGGGGTTATACTGATTGTATAATTTGTGAAATTAAGCAATTTATCCATTAAAAATTCAATGAAAAAGAACTCTAAAGATGTATGTTTTGAAGAGTAATAGTTAATTTATTGAATGTCAATTCGGTGATTTCTTGGGGTTTTTCATTGTGAATGTTATTTTTGCTCATATAATTTTCTTCTCTCTAATTTGAGGTATATATATGGTTTTATGTCTTCTTGAGATTGCACAGGCTGATTTTCCACCTTTTTCCTAAGTACAAGGATGCACCTATACAAGTTGAATGGGGTTTCTGAGATTTTTAGTTGGTAGGTTTCAATTTCGAAAGAAAAATTCAAACTTGTATAAATCTTATGCTTAATTCCTAGAAGTAATCCAATTCTTATAGCTTTAGAAAATCAAATCATTTCTTGGTGTGACTAATATTTGGCTTTTCGACTCAATGTCTGTTTGGCAAATTACAACCATTTATAATTGAATCTCAATTACAATAGTGTCGAACTTTAAAATTAGTGGCAATGCAGGAACAACTCCACACTATTGTAGGTCAGAATATATCAGAAATTATATATGATCAGCACCCAAAATAAAAGAGAGCCAGAGCTAAAATTCATTTTCGATCAAATTTACAATCAAAATGGCAATTTTTCTTTTATTTCTTATTTTTTATTTTTTATGGGTTCAGGGATTTAGTTCTCCCCATTTACAATAACCAACTATAATGTTAGTGTCATTTGCTATTGTTTCCTGTGAGGAATTTGTTTAATGCAAAGTATTAACTTGCTTAGTTATATTTTTCACTTTAGTACTCAATGTAACAGATTAAGAGAGAAAAGAATGTAGTATCTGAATGCGGAGGACATGATGCTCCAAAGATATGTGAAGTACACCATGCTCATGGGTAAGTCTTGTAAGGATACTTATATATTTCCTGCACATATTTGTTGTTGTTTGTAAGGATACTTATATATTTCATGCACATATTTGTTGTTGTTTGATGTTAGCTGAATTTGCAGAATTTATTAATTTTGGCTAACGGATATATGGCTATTGCTTCCGTTAATATAATAATCTAAGATCCCTCTATAGCTAGATTTTACCTCTTGCTAGCTACTCATTTATCTATTGAACTTGATTAATCATGGTGTAGCAACACTTGTTGGCAAAGCCCATAGAATCTCTCTCTCTCTCTCTCTCTCTCTCTCTCTTAATTATTATTACAATTTTATCAATGAATTTGCAGGGAAGATCGTGCTACACTGATCTTGTAAGCAAGAGTGTTGCCATTGAGTATGAGGTTTGTGCATGCAATCTTTCTATCCATCCATGTAGTTCTTTTTATGCATTCTTTGGTGGACATTCTTTGACATGTTATTGAAGTTCATATTTAAAATTGAGATGCTTTCATTTGAAATGTCAGATGTTTGTCTAAAACATTTTTTTACCTGAAGGTAGGAAGCTAAAGTAACTCAAAGAGACAAAATATCTACATTTCTTGCATGGTTTTTCTTTACATTATTGGCTTGTGTTGGCAATTATTCTTCAGTCAAATACAAACGCTTAATTGTTGACCTTGTAGCATTTAATTGAAATAATTTTTGACACCATATAATTAAGTAAAGATTAAACATATATTTTCTATGAGCACGTCAAATCGGTTTATTGGAGGTAGAAGTTTTCCTATTTGTTTCAAATACTTAAAGAGCGTGCTCAATAACTTGATTTCATATATTTTTAATCATATTTGAAACTTTAGTTATTTGTCAAAATTTAATTGTCTGGAAATGGAAGAGAAGAGATTTATGAAGTTAATATTTCATCCTATGAAAAAGATTGCCATTGAAGTTCGCACTTGTGCAATTTGCCTATATTTATTAAGGGTTTCATGATGATCACATATTAGTTGACATTAATAACCAAATGGATATGATAGAAAGGAATTTAGTATTGTAACAGTCCTCTCAACCTATAATGCCGTAGGTATGTTTAGCAGCTACTACTTATTTGTTGGCATTAAGCCTTTCAGCTATTAAAGGATAGACACAGAAAGTCCTCTCAAAATTTTTAATTCAAAATGGTTGTTGGATTAAATTTTACTGAAAATGAACTTAAAATATCTAATGCTAAGTTTTGTCAACTTGTAGTGATGTAAATTTGATCCAGAATATTTGATCTTGTCTCTTAATTACAGAATAAAATATTTCAATGGTGAAATTTTGCATTTTTCAGTTAATTTTTTGATTTCTAATATAATGATTGATTTTAATGTAAACAATATTGAACTTCATAAGGTAGGCATGGGGGACAAGAAGTTAAAAAAATAAAAATAAAATATAGAATACATGTCTATTGATAGAAAAACAAAAAGGAGAGAGAGAGAGAGAGAGAGAGAGAAATTCAATTTCGCTTTTGAGTATTGAATGTAATTTAAGGAAAAAAAAGTAGTTTACATTTTTCTTATTATATGAGTGTCTTTAGTTTTTTACACTAAAAGCTAAAAAAAATATTCTAGATCTACCTTTTTCTCAATTTTTAAAAATGCATTTTCTGGATGGTCTTGTCAAATAATGAAAATGGTGACTTATCGCTTTCCAAGATTGCATTTAAGTTATTACATAAACTTTAAGAAATTTACTTGACATTATACTACTAAAAATAAAGTTAGTGACATTTCTAAAACAAGTTGACAGTGCGATTAGAATATGTTTGGAGGTTAGGAGTTCTGAAATCACTTAAAAGATTATGAGGAATTATGTGATTAAGGATTGTTTGCATCTATTCTTTATTATTATTATTGCAGATTTTATATCTCTGTTGAGAAAACTTTGATAAATTGGCTACAACTATTATACGAGAAATGTTCAAGACTTAGTCTAATTGCTCTGGTCTTGTTCCCTTACTCTTATGCAAATTATACAAGATCGGAAGAGCACACGTCTGAGGTAAATGAGACCTTGAAATTGCTTATCGCGGAGACTATAGTGGACAGGTCATGGTATAGATTAGTTCATTGGGCATGATATTGCTTCAATTGCAAGATGTAAAAGGCTGCAAGAAAAGTAAATCGACAAAGGTTTTCCACCATCCAAGGAATAAAAGAAAACTCTAAGGTTTATGACTTTTCAATATTCTTGTGTTCGTTACACGACGCTCTTCCGATCTCACTTATGGTTTTTATTAGATTTTCAATGACTTAGTTTTTCCAGATCTATATATTACCTACATGCCCAAACGTGCAGGCTTTGAATCCAATTAAAGGACGGATTTCAATTTGCTTATTTTAGATCATTAGTTTGGTTAATTTTACCCAATAAAAGCATAATGACGTGTAACCTGCTTGCAACGCACGCATACCCCACTAATTGTTCTTAAAAGCTCCTGAAAAATCTCAAAAGACTACATAGAATTATTTTTAACTAAATAGAATTTTCGAGGGGCGCTACATATATTTTACGATCTTTTTTATATTTTACAATTGATATTTGTTACGTATTTTACTATTTGTTTTTTGCGGGATTAAATTATTTTTATAGACATTAAAATCACGATTCACCTTCTCTTTCAGCGCCTGTTTGAAACACTTTTATGCCTACTTATAAACCACGTCTTGTAAGTTGAATCAAGTCCCAAGAAAAAATTGTTGCAGAAAAGCTGAGTTCTCTGATTTCTGGCCCCATCTCGTAATTGTTCATTTCGTTGCCTTCGCCAGAATATTTACAAGTGTGCCACCGCGTAGGGCCCACCCGAAAAGAAGGAAGAGTCAAGCATGTACCAGAAGGAAACGCGGTCGCCGCACCCAAAATTTTTTTTTTTTTACATTAATATTTGTTTGTTTATTTGTATATGCTTCTCAGTGCTAAAGGACTTTTTGGAAATACTTCTGCGAATTTGTACTAATTGTGAATAGCACAAAAATAATTTCCAAGTTATTTACAATTTTTTTCCACGGTTTTCTCAAACGTCGAATATAAACACCGTCACGAGCCTTCACTACTCTTACTACAAAAACGTAAACAATAATATTTGTTGACAACCAACTTTGCATCCAGCTCTATGTACCACCGCCGCCGCCGTCAATATTTCTCTCATATTGATTGATCGAAGTGTCACTACAATTGTTATGGATATTCATCGATATTAGTTGAATATTTATTATTACCTTTGCCCATTATTGTTATTGTTTTTATTATAGAGAAGTGTAATGTCATAATGGTATTATTACTACGAGTTGTGAGAACACCACAAATAAATAGAAGTAGAATATTTCCGTGCTCGCATTCACGTTTATACAGAAACAATTCCTCCTTTCCCCTTGGATGACATGCCGAACTAGCGTGAGAGAATCGACGTATACTGTCATAATCAACCCGTAATTATCACATTCAAATGTTAACGAGGTCCACATGCCATATAGTATTTACCCAATCTGAAACATTGATACAAAACAAGATATTGCCCAACCATAGCAGGTTAGATTAGCGCCGTACACCCACTGGTGCAAAATTAGGCATAAAGAATTAGAATATGAAGTATGCAAAGTACATATCCAGTAAAACAGCGGGGCACTGGGTATGATTATATACCATCAGTGGTACATGTTCACAGCATCATGGCCCCCTAGGCCCGACGTATTTCCTCGTAATGGAGTCTCTAAAATGTTCTCACTCCATCAACCTTGCGCGTGATCCGCCGGTGAAGGCTTCCGCTACTCCGTCTTAATTCATACGCCGGATATTCACTTTCTGGAGCTGGGTGGGCCTCTTCGTTTGCATCGACTTTGTGCAGGAAATTGTGGATTGCCATTGTCGTAATCACAATTTTAACTTGTGGATCCATTGTCTTGAACTGCGGCATGTGACGTAGTATTCTAAAACGGCTCTTCCAAACCCCAAATGCACGCTCGATTACATTGTGGCATGATGAATGAAAAGTAATTGAATCGCTCGTTGGGGGTCCGAGGTTGGCGATGCTCTCGAGTCTGAGCTCGACAGAACTCCTGAAAGTGATACCGTGTGTAGTCCCACGGTATGGTGCTAGAAATCCAAGCTTGTTTGGGTATCCGTTGTCCACAACATAGAACTTTCCCGGCCCAGGGAAAGGGAATTTACCATCCCCCGTGTCATGACTTCTTTAGGATCCGGCTATCGTGGGCACTTCCCTCCCAGCCAGCCTCCACAAAGGTGAAGCAAAGATTCAAATCATACACAGCTAACACGTTCTGTGTGGGAACCCCCTTCCTCCCAATGTATTTTACAATGTCAACTTGTTTAGGTACCGCAGGTATATGTGTCCTATCAATAGCTCCGATGCAATCCTAGGGTGAGGAGTCACGTTAAAATAGTCATCGAACATGTATCGGAGAAATGTATTTGATATTATTTTCGTACAATAATATGTAGGTTACACAAGAACAATGGTTAAAAATATTGCTTTACACGTTAACCTTATTACTGGATAAAATATATGTATCTATCGATTATTTCGATTGAGGTAATCAGTCTCGTAAGTTAATTAATATATTAAATTTATTTTTTATTTCAAGATGATAAAAGTGGGGAATATATATGTGTGTGTGTGCGCGTGTGTATCTATCGATTATTCGATTGAGGTAATCGGTCTCCTAAGTTAATTAATATGTTAAATATATTTTTTATTTCAAGATGATAACAGTGGGAAAAAATATATTAAATATTATTTTTATTTTTTACTTTCTTATTTAGCACGAGTCACACATGAAACCGCAGGGAACAAAAAAGGCTTGGAAAAAAAATATTGCAAATTATCACACGTAAAATTTCCATATCAGGGCCTGTCTATTACCAGCACCGTTTTTTTAATCATACTAATAAATACCTTTATGTGTACTAGAAATTTCATGCAAAAAAAGAAAAAAAAAAAAAAAAAAGAAAAAAGAAATGCATATGTTGTATATCGTGACACAATGGAGGAAAAAAATTGGGCAGCACTAGTCAAGAGCCATCCTCGATCGTGTACCCAGTGCAGGGCGTAAAGTTTCCTATCATTATTAATTCACAATAGTTGTTCATTTCATCGATTTATGTATAGGTTATGCGTGTCAGTTTCTTATCAGTACTCATTGTTCATACTAAACGCGGACCGCTAATATTCAGCAATGTATGTTTCCTATCCTTTTTCATTATTCGTAGTTATATCATTTCAAGGATTTTATGTATACGTAATTGCAACAAATGCATGTATATTCGACAAATGCATATGTATAAATATTCAACAAATGCAATGTATATTCATATAAAGATTTCACAAGTAGAGCTTCATGATACCCGGAAAGCTTGGTGTTGGGGGGCCATCGGCCTATGATGTGGACTACCAACTTTAAGAGTATCAATGACATTTACTTGTGCCTCAATTAATCTTACTAGAGGCAAAAAATAAACTTAAAAGACCCCTATGCATAGGAGAGGGAAATTTGTAAAGGCTTCTATAGATAGTGCCCCTAATAATAATTAGAGACATAATTAACACTATAAATGCCCCTATTAAAATGGGTGCCACGTAAGATTTATTTTATTAGGCACTTAATTAATTACCCCATTTAAATTTAAATTAATAAGGGCACTTAATTAAATGGCACAACTTATTAATTAGAGGCACTTATCTAATTGCCGTAATTAAATTTAAAATAATAGCGTCACTTATTAACTGCCTCAATTACACAATTTGGGGCATGTATAAATGTCTCATTATTAATTAATTAGTGAATAATAATTATAGAGATGCATTTATATGCCCCCAATTCATTTTATTTATTTTACAAATAATAAATTTAAATTTAATAAAATTCGCAGATGCATATAATAAAATTGAAGCATGCGTTTCAAATATACATGCATAACCTGTATAGATATATATTACATATCAAATTGATACATGTGTCTTCCATTTATATATACCAATTGAACTAAAGATTTTCAAGTAAATAAAAAACTCACAAGGCAATAATAATAGAAGCAAAGAAGTTATACTCAGTAATACGATTAACCTTTAAAAAATAAATATGATGTGAATGTAAAAGAAGAACATAAATCATCCTAATCATAGATAACTATTCAATCTATTCATAATCTCCCTAAAAAATGCTTAGTCTAATCACTTTGAAGACTGATGTTGTGAAGATAAAATCATTTGCTTCAACTCCTCATACTTCGCCTGCAAATCCAAAAAGTTAGACTCCAAATAAGCATAATCACGTCCCCTATGTGATCTACGAATTGAAGATGTTGGTTGAGTTTGTTGAATCCAAGGAACCATGTCTGGAGTCACAACGTCTCCATAGCCACAAACTCTACACCAGTCTCAAAGCCTTTTGCCTTTACATATGCTTGCAACCTAAGTTCTTGAGTCTCCTCACCACGTGTGGCAACTAATTGTGTTAACTCATGTGATATTTGGCCTACAATAATATATTTTATCCATAAGCATACAGAGTACCAAGTACAATAAATCAATAAATATTGTTCCTAAATGTCAAACTTACCCCAATTTGCTCGGATGCATCATCAATCCAGCCTTTGTGTTTATCCTTTCTCTTGTGAACCAAATTGAATGCTTCAACAGGATTAGGTGCATGACCATGCTAATTCTCGTGCTCAAATGAAAAATATATATTGAACGAAACATCAACTCACACTATAATTTTGAATGGAATTTTATTCTAAATAAGTCTTCACTCAAATCAATTTCAAATGATTCAAATCACAATATCATAGGTTGTTACATGAGTTAAGTTATTCTATACTTAAACATCTTGATTTGAGCAAACAATCTAGTTATGCTATTAATTTGTATGTGTTGATCTATCTCACCAACATTTTTACTCTAAATTCCTTAGGATCCAACCCACCCCAAAGAAAAGAAAAGAAGAAAAGAAGGCACAGTTCATTGTGCTTTTTGTTTATGGATAAACCAACGGCACACAATAGTATGTGGTCGAGTGCATGTTGAAATTAGCAGCAAAAGTCTGAAACTAGATATCCCTCATTTCTATATATCCAGTCACTGGTTTTTTCATCACTACCGATCTTAGAAAACAAACAAGAAAAATCTAGGGGACATTCATCAAAGGACTTCATCTACTTCTCTCTTAATCGATATATACTAACCCTCAATTGGATTCTTTCTTTGACATCAAAAAATTGATCCCATTCATTGATCAGTTTGGTTTAAGCCAGTATTACCACTGGGACTAGCTAGAAAATGGAGGGAGTTCAATCATAGATTTCTGAACATAAGCTTGATAGCATTGGTCTGTTTATATATTTCTTTTTCGACTTTGATTATCTTAGCCCATAGAAGTGGAGAAACCAAAAAAGTAGAGAAATTAACAGAAGGAAATAGTTTGTGCAGGTACACTTTGGGCATTAGCAATTGGTGCTTCACTGGAATAGTCTACAGGCACAAAAGCTCCATTTAAGCCCAATTTGACGCTCATCCACGCCAGGTTTTATTATTCATCAATCACTCATTTCCATATAGCAACTAACTGATTTAACAAATTGTTAATTATAACCCTTCTATTGAACATGATGCATGCACAGATGCTAACATTAGCAGTGCTTTCAGGAGCAGTTGTTCACCAGTATTATGAAGAACAAGAGAAGATTATAACAGAGGAAAAACAGAGATAGAAATGAGATATAGAGAGAAGGGAAATTCTAACTGATTTCATCCGCATTTTTCTTCTCACCTTCCTTTCATCCAATCATTTAATTTAAATAAACAATGTATAATCTTGTAAACAGAGTACCGAAAAAACCTACCCAAGTCCAAAAACTTATCAATTTGCTACATTATGTATAAAAATGTCCCAGGGAAAGAAACTAGTACACATATATGTATTGAAACACAACCAAAAATGTGATATTGTATAGTTCACTTACAAATTCAGCATGATGTCGTACAAAGGTCTTTGTCCCACCTGTGTGACTCATTTTGAGCTACTTACGATTCTCAAGATTTTTTTCAACCTTGGTCTATTATTCACAAAATAAATTAGCAATACTTGGTCACAATTTTGTTGTTTGTAAGTATTGAATTCACAGAAAAGGGATGTATAGAGAGAAGAAGAGCAATTAGATTTATTTCCTTATTTTTAAGGTCGTTGTCCCAATAATTTACCATTTCCCGCCACTGTTTAGCATCTACACATTTGTCTCCACATTTGAAACGCGAAGGTGAATCAACATGTGGAGTGTAATAGTAGAAGGGTCAAAGCTAGCATTTAAAAACTATTTCATTATTTGGACAAGTTGATAATTCATTAAAGCTACTTCTTTTTGATAAAAAAATGAACCGCATGATGTTTGAGATAACATTTATATCTGCACACAAGCTTGAAGATATCATGATGATATACAAGATGAAAAGTTTGACAACTTAAAGTTAAAACACAATTCAAACCACTGCTTCAATTAAAAAAACAATTCGAACCACTGCTTCAATGAAAATAAAATTCGAACCATTGATTCAATTAAAGTTAAGTAGCTAATTTGTTACCAAATTTGAGTTTAATGGCTTGACTATTTTGAAATAAGGTTTAGAGGATAAAGTACTAGTGAGGGTAAAGTTTGATGACTTTGAGATCACGAGCAGTTATTTATCAATGTTTAAAATGCAAGTCATTGAACTTTAACTTGGAACAATCAAATTATGTCATAACTCATAAATTCCATTCCAATTATGAGAGCAAGTGAATAATTTTGAGCTGCATGATAAATTTATAAAATTGTAAGGGTCAAGCAACTCATTAGAGCAACTCATTAGATTTTTGCTACCTAAATTTCATTGCATAGGTGCACGCTTTGCTTTTTTATTTTTAGTGGGTTGGCCTTGAACAGAAATGAGTTTTTCATCATCATCATTTGTAAGTATGAGTTTTTCATTTTCCATGCAAGTCTAGTACTAAAATGTTCACCATTTTTTACTATTGGAGTGTTTCTGATGAGATGTCTACTAGAAAGAAATCTTTGCCATGTAATTATGTAAAGGAAAAAAAAAAAAATTGGAGGATATAATGTTTTACACAATTTCAATCACATATTTTATAGGTGTTGCAGTGCTCAACACCTATTTCTGCACAGTATAGTTATATCAGATTTACAATTCACAGAACACAACAAAGAGAATCTGATATGATAAATACATTACACCTGTCTCAAATTCTCAATTAGAATTCCAATTAACGCCCGACCCACCTTAATGCATGCACATAAAAACATAAAATGAAATAGGAAAAAAACAAGAAAACAAGGAAGCATGTAGAAAACATCCCTCAAGCACAAGGCCATAGCACAAGTATATTACTCATCCACGATCCTAGTATCACTCTCTAATATGTGTTTCTATTTAACTTTATATTTCAATTATTCTTACACTCCTATAGTTCTTTTCTTTGGTTATGTGAGCATGACATAGTCCAAGAAACATCCATTAGCTGGGGATCAAACCAGATTATTCAATTAGGAATTCAATTTGCGGAATCATGAGAAACCCTATTAAACAAAATAAAGGGAAATCAACCAACAAATAGTATAAGAAGGCGAGAATAATCCACAAGCTACAACAAAAGACGTCCGCACAACTAATAAAAACAGGAAGCGAAGAAAACGTCCCAAAGACTTACCCTCTCTGCTCAATTATCCGCGGTTGGTCGAACTGTCAGGTTGAAATTCCTTTCTCGATCACAAGAACTGTATCTACTCGAAGTGTCGACTGCGCCTGCTAGAAAAGCCCACAATTGATCTTCAGTCTGTTCACCGGAATGTAGAAGACAGGATGAAGCCTCCTTTTCTTGGTAAAATTCGTACGTGGGTTTCAATTGTGAGAGTGAGAGAGGGGAGAGAGAGAGGGAGAGAGGGTTTTTTCTTTTTCTTTTTCTTTTTTTTTTCTTTTTTCTTTTTTTTTTTTTTGGATAAAAGCCGAAAATTTGAGAGAGGGATAGAGAATTTTAATTGAAGTATAATTTTTGGTGCCAAAATAATTAGGATCCCCGCCAATTTTTCGGTCAATTTTAGAGGAAATAATTAGAGGTGGTTTTATTAGTCTAAATTAATATTATTAGAGGGAAACCATATTTTTGTCTCAAAATATAATATTAGATGCAAGTATTTTCAGCCTCTAATCATAAAGTTTACCGCCAATTTTAAAAATATATTAGGGGCATTTTGTTTCCACCCCAATTAGTATTAATAGAGGCAAAACGTATTAGGGGCCTTTTCTTTTCGTCTCAATTAGTACTAATAGAGGTAAAACATATTTCCACCCTTAATTAACAATTAATAGAGGTCTATATCTATTTTTTCCTCTAAATTGACCACTGAGAAGGCACACAAAGCTCCAAGAACCTTGTGAAAATATGTGTGAACCGTATGCAACGAATGGCCAAACAATCCCGCAATAACTCGTTGGCTAACTCCATGGGCAACAACGAAGAGGAACATACCTAGTTGTTGTTCCACTTTTATCTCCACCGTGTCCGTCAACCCATATCCCCTTAACGTCATGGCAAGGAATATGAAATGGATAGGCCTCATTCTGAAGTCTTTGAAGCACCTTATGTCGTCTCTCTCCAAGCAACTCATTACATAAGTGTGGCCAACATCTGTATGTTCGGAGTGAAGAGCATTCTCATAGTGGGCACGGTAGTAGTTGGTTCGTGCATATCGACTGACGTTACAGAATGCCATCCATTCAATGTGGTACGCATCCAAATCATGTAGTTCTTCAAATAAGGTGGTAGGACTGGCGTCTGGTAGGGTGGGCCGGGTTTGGGCCGAACCCGAGCCCGAGCCGACACGAAGTCGGTTTGACAATGTGCAAACTGAGACCAGCCCGGCGGGCCGTAAACCCAACCCAACCGACCCGCGTTGGGTAGGTTTTCGGGTTGCTCAAATTTTTTTTTTGGGCTAAAATTTGGCCCAAGTTTTCTGTTTTTTAAAGGCCCCATTTTAAGCCCATTTTCATTACTTAGAAGGTAATATATTTGGCTTAGGGTTTGAGACGTTTAGAGACATTCAGAGAGAGAGCGAGAGAGAGTGAGATAGAGAGGTCGGTGGCTTCAACGGAAGCGATAAGAGGTCGGCGGAAGCGGCTTCGGCAGGAGGTCGGCGGCGGAAGCAGAACCGGAACCGGTAGGAGGTAGAGAGCGGAATGGAGCTGCAACAACGGCGAGCCCACGCTCATCAGCATGAGCAGAGATGGAATGGAGTTGCAACAGAGGTAGAATGGAACAGTAGCGGTCGCAGAGGCCGAGGCTTAGAAGCAACGGCGGGGGTGGAGGCCGCAGCAGCGGTGGCCTTGCCCTAACATATATATATATATATATTTTAGGCTACTTTTATCTTTTGGGTGTTGTTGGCTTGTTGCTGATTCAATCTGATTTTGAATTGTAATCTGATTCTAAATTGTATATTGCCTATTGAGTGTGCCCACAAAATTAGGCTTCTAAATTGAATGTGCCAAATCTGATTTTGATTTTTATTTGAATTGTAAATTGGAGCAAAAAAAGTTTGAACACATTTGTAAATCTGACTGAACATGTTAAAAATGGGGAAAAAAAGGAAATTTCGGTTTAACGAAACCGGGTCAGTCCGGTTTGGTTTTAGCAGGTTTGGCCGGCTAAAACCCTGAACCGAACCAAACCGGTTCGGTTCAACCTTCCACAAACCGCCAACCGAACTGTCGAAGCTAAAACCGAGCCGAACCTGCCCGAACCGGTTCGGTTCGGTTCAATTCTGTTTTTCGGTTTGCATGCCCACCCCTAAACAAGGTCGTAGGCCATTGTGAGTGCAAGGGAAACTATAGTTGACAGCAAGGCTTGTAGTTAATGGGCAAGCCTTGTATTCGGATGGCCATTCTAAAGAAATGGAAACATCTATATGGCATTTGTCAATGACCATAGGGAATCTTATCACAGCCAAATCAAACGGCCGATACAATACACGTGAAATTCTTGCCTTTTCTTTGTGGCACACGTCGCATTGGAGGAGAAATGAATTACCAACCTTGCATCGAGTTTATTAAACAATACTAGTATATAAGTGAACAATTACTATTGGTATTATTATAATTATTACTAGTGTTGTACTAAACAATTACAAGTATTATAACAATCAATTACGATTGCAATTATTATAATTACTAATATTATTATAAATTACTAGTATAGTAATAAACAATTGTTTAGAAACAATATGTGAATGTAAAAAATAAAAATAAATTCCAACAGAAAGGGTAAAGGAAAAGAACGAAATTTAAAATAGAATAGAACCACTGACTGAATCTAAGATTGAGGATAGAAAATCTATGTCCTATAGCAAAATTTCGCCCTTACTCATTGTACTTGTAGTTCACCGAGCGTTTTGCTACTAGAATTTAACAATCTGTTACTCAGAATTCGAGCACTTCAAATCTAATCCCTGGCGAATGTGAAGTGTATTTTCTGTCAAAGATATTGAACAGAAATGAGAAGGATTTATGTGAAAACTCAATTAATAATCCTGTCGAATTGATTCCCTTTTATAGACTCAGAAAGTCGGATAGAGTTTTGTTGATCATACGCAACTCTTCATTCCAACTGATTCAGATAGTGTTTTGTTGATCAGATGCAACACTTGATTCCAACCGAATTAATCGAAATATTAATTCCATAAAAAACGAGATATATATAAAAGGGAAAAAATAAAAAGAAATTCTTAGTCAACAAGACCCCAAGACCCCAAGACACAAGGTAATATATAATAATAATAATAATAATAATAATAATAATAATAATAATAATAATAATAATAATAATAATAGAATGCAACCCAATCTATTTTTATTTCTTTTTATTAAGTCTTTACAACTCACAACTTTTTTTCCATTCCGATGTGGGATACTTCAATACAAAATTGATATATAAACCTCTAACAACAATTACTAGTGTTATAATGGTTCATTATAATAATAAACAATTACAAGTACAGTTATAGTATTTTTATTATTAGTATTATTATTTTAAATTGTATATTTTATTTTTATTATTCATGTTAGGGTTAATTTCACAAATAGTCCCCAACCTTTCAGTTTAGTCTCGATTTCATCCTCAACCTTTGTTTTGTCACGCCATCTGCCCTCAACTTTTGATAAATATGCACAAATCGTCTATTTTTACACTATTCCACCAAAATTTTAACAAAAGAACGATTATACCCCCTTAAACCTTTTAAAATTTTTTTTAAAAAAATTGAAAATAATAAAAAACTTAAAAACCACCTCACAGGTGGGTTACTGTTTGATACCTGGGAAGGATAAAAAGTTGAGCATTCAAATCACCAAAAATAAGGGATTAGATTGTTCAAGATTGTAGAGAATCTTTGCAATAACTGATGCGGGGAAAAAAATTCCCAGGCAGAGGTCTTTTTTTTTTTTTTTTTTTTTTTTT
>CAVNYN010229910.1:0-42036 GCA_963692815.1 Nyctanthes arbor-tristis
GATGTCTTTATTCTATTTTATTTTATTTTCTCTTTCTGGGGGACTAGAATTAGGTCCCTAATTGTTTATTTTTTACAATGTCCTTAAATTTTGGTTTAGGCAACTAAAGAATCTTTAGTATGAATATTCAAGCTCCAAACATTTGTATTGTAACATGTAACACCAAACAGTGATAATATAGCATCAATATATTATCACACATTTCAAATTATATTAGCAGCTGATGTTAATCTAACAACAGACGTATGGTGCTTAAACATTTTAGAACCTTTCCTATTTCAGCCAAGATTTTGATTGCTCAAGTACCATTTCCTTTCTTGGATCATGTATAGTACGGAGTATATTTTAAGTATAAATATTTTCCAATTTAAAACAATTTAGTGTAGAATTGTCATCTATCTATAATAAAAGAGTTATACTGTTTGAACAAAAAGAGATACAAAAAGTTAAACAAAACTGACACATGACAATATTCTATTTTTTAACACATCACATCACTTTTAAATCAATCACAACTACACAAGTCACATATCTATTTTGTCTAACTATTTGTCCCATTTTTGTCCAAATAAAAGTACTCATAATGAGTCATAATAAAGTTATGAAAGAAGATCAAAGGTTGAACTTGGGGAGATTTGGACATATATCGTTCTAAAATCTAAAACTTTAACCATTGGTCTTTCACATGTGCATGTACAAGAAAAAACTATTTGAAAGTAATTAAAAACAGATTGATAAAAAAAATAGATATTGTGACGGATTATTATTTAGGATTGTAATAATAGTTTGTTGTATTTTAATTTTTGACAATCAAATGACACTCTAATGTATGAGATACGAAGAAATAAAAAAGAATATTTTTATGGAAACCAATTTACCTTGAGGTTGATGGGACGAGTATTATTTTTCATGAAAAATGTGTTAACGTGTGATTAATCGTACTATACTATGAAATTTAAATTCTATTTCTATTTTTCTATTAAATGCACAGAGATGACAATTTTTTTTTTAATTTGATATTTCTATGGAAAATAATTACAGTCACACAAGCTCAATCAACTAACCATATCACTTTATTCTACATTTGTCTCAATTTAGGCGTACTTGGAGCCCAATTAATGTGGGGAAAAAAACCCCAAATCCCCCCACCTAAACACAAACTGTAATGAATTTAAAGTGTAAACGCTCTTCCGATCTTAATTTACAGCTACCGTCCCCAACATTTCAGCTTGTTGAGATTATGTCTCTAACCTTTAGTTTTCCTTCTAGGGGTCTTCAACCTTTTAAAATCGTTACATCTAAAGTCCCTTAGACATAAACCGTTTATTCCTGAGTTAATTTTTGATTATTTTGATAAAATACACAAAAAATAATTATTTTATTATTTAAAAAAATTTTAAACAACTTCCCCCCGGATGACCTTGATGGGGCGGGTCTCCCCACCTTTTAGCTAGCCAAAGGGGCAGGGGGGAACTCCCCCCTTCTTTTGCTGGAAATGGCTGTAGCACAGGGATGACCCCCATTTTGCTGCCATTTCGGCAAAAAAGTTGGGAGACTCCTCCTCCCCCAGGCTGCCGGAAATAGGGGATTCTCCCTCCTTTTTTAAAAAATATTTTAAAACATTAAAATAATTATTTTTTTTGTATATTTTATCAAAATACCTCAAAATTAACGAAGGAATAAATGGTTTCTATCTGAAAGACCTTAGATGTAACGATTTTGAAAGGTTAAGGACCCCCCAAAAGGAAAATTAAAGTTTGTGACGTAATCTCAACAAAACTGAAAGGTTGGAGACGGTAGCTGTAAATTACCCAATGTTATTTTGCTTGTCCTACAAAACTTTCAATCCAATAAAATAACACCACGTATCCAATTCATATTTTTCCCTACACATTATTTGAAAATAAGTTTTTTCTCCTACACTAATCTTACTCTTACTAGTGTTCTAGAATAGAAGTATAGAGCGTGAAAAACGTCTAACTCAAATATTGTGTCAAGGCGTGGTTAAATGCATAAATAAGTGATATAATGGGATAAATACGTGACAAAACGCCAAATCAAAATGAATTACAGCCCGTGAACAAAATCAAAATTAAGCCATTAGCATCTCCAATGCAAAAGTTTAGTCTTGAGGTGATGTATAGGAGATCTATAGACACATAAAATTTACAAATTTCAATTTTCTCTCTCTTCTTTCACTTCTTTCTTATTTTCTTCTCTCTTTATTTTCTATATTTTCTTCACAATATCTGTGACACTTTTTACAGTTACGTTCTCAAAGACACTGTGAAGAAAAATAGAAAATGAAGAGACGAAAAGGTAAGAAAGTAGTGAAAGAAGAGAGAGATCGGAAGATGTAAAATTTATAAATTTATGTGTCTATATCTCTTTTCTATGTCACCTCAAGGCTAGACGTTTGTATTGGAGATGCTCTAATTAATAACATTAAACTGAATAAGATATTTTATACTCCAAAATTAAAGGAAAGCCAAAATTTGCGTTATGCTGCGAAATGAGACAGATATTATTGAGAAAGGACGTTATGCTTTCATTAATGTTTCATTTGCGAATAATGGGATCCAATAACCTTGGTAATTGCTTTTCGATTGAGTATATCATGATAATTAAGAGTTATCAGATAGACAAGATGCAAATTATAATTTGGCTGTTCGTCTTACACCTTTTTAATAGTGTCATTATTACATACTCATTCATAAGTCATAACACTAACGCCACGGCGCGGGAGGATTTAGTGGAAGATCTTCGTTGCTTGACAGAATGCTGCATATAAACATTCACATAAACAACAAATGACCAAACAATTTCTAGCAAATAATGCTATTTGAATATGAAGTCCTAATTAATTAACCAATCAATTTGAATCTGAATGTGCAAATGACCACTTAATATGAGAAATCACTCAAATAACAATATATATATATATATTAGTATTCACCGATCAACAGCACTGTAATTTACTAATTTGTAACAATCCCGTTTTAGTATCAGTGAATATGGACACAGGTGTTACGAGCCTGACAATTGAAATCCACCACACTTACTAATTTTAATTGGTCTATTTAAGAAGTAGAGCCAACAGATTGCGCTATAAGGTACCATTTGCTGGTAGTAGAAAATTTTCACTATTCATAACCAGATAATCAGTTAATTTAACCTCTAATGTGCTAATTACAATTTTTAATTAATCTAAGCTGAGAGTATCGTATCGGAAGCTTTTTCTTTACAATCAATCACAAGCATAGATAGAGCGAGAAGCTTACAGGCAGCTGAGGAGGTGGGAGAGGCGGTTGAAGTTGCAAATTAAAAATGGGGAAGTTACTGAGCTTTGGAAAGAAGAATCCCATAACGTAGCGGCTTCAGTCTCAAACACTGGCACAAACTATTGATATCCCCCATCGCAAATATGGAATTGGCACCATTGCAACACTGAATTCCCGGTGACATGGGGAGAAATTTACCAAGATATTCTAGGCATCGAGAGAAAATTTTGCTAAAACATTGTTACAGTCGATCGATTGCGTATACTTGATTCGAACTTAATTATCAGTATCATATTCACTAGGCATATTGCCACAAAGGAGTGCCTAGCCTTGATGCTTTTCCTTTGTGCGCGTATTCGCGTTGGTTTCATCAAAATGGCACCACTTATTTATAGTGACATTGCTAGGTCGATGGACTCATTTGGTAAAAATTGTCAAAAGGGCAATTGGACTCTGTGGATTATTAATATATGGAATCAGATTACAAGAGTTTATATTTTTCCTTTTTCTTTTTGTCATGTTGGAGTGGTTGTGTGAATGGAGTTGAAGAATGTCCGGACATTTAATAATTCGTTTCGTTTAAGCGGACTAATTTTACTATATTAAAATGGGGTGATAATCACAATGTTACCCACTTATTTAGAAAGTAAATTTCTTTAGTTAATTCAGCAAATCAATTAAAAATTAAGATGGCCATACACCATTACTTTCCACACATTAATCACCGGATGATATTTTTTGAAGGAATTAGCTTCTCTTATTAACTCAAATCACCGGTAAACCACAAGAAACCAAGGAATACAATCCGTCCATAAATGATAACGCGACAAAGAAGTTGCAAAACAAGCTGATTAACTATCACCTAGGCAATGAACAATAACCGGAAAAATAAAGAATTCTGTATTTCCGATCTAATTAAAAATACTCATTTTTTGAGACACAAGTAACCAGATACTTGGGGTTTTTATGCGCAAAACAAAGTAATTAAGTTCTCGATTGGCTCGGAGATAATGAACATACATGGAGTATCGTAGAAATGTTCAACTAGCTAAACAAATCTTGATAAATGTTGTCGCCTCGTTGGAAGATTTTGGTTCATTTTGGTTACACCAACGTGACAATATATATTAAGCATGATAGACTTTCTTGCTTTCTTTTTCTCAACCGTGTGGCCAATGTAAAATATTGCTACAACTAATAAAACCTATTGATTGCCAATATTTAACCAGGCGAATTCCTGTAATATATGACGGGAAGCGATTTTTTTTTCTTTCCATTTTTTTTAAAGGGGAGGAATATCAAAATTAATTTGACAACGTACTTATAATTTTGTTCAAAATGCTAAGCTAGGCTAGGGAAAATACAGATAGAAGCATCTCTGTTAGCTTATAAAACTATGGAAATAGAGCTTGACTCTGCTATGATTGTAGTTTGGGACGATTTCACTCTCTAGCGTGTTGATATTCATAAAAAAGAAACAAAGTGGAAAAAAGCAATCATTCCTTATTGGGTGCTCTTCCGATCTCGATGTTTTTGTTGTCATTTGCGCTATGTAGTAGTTTTATGACGCTTTTGAAATGTGTCATTATGACACATCTCGTTTCCTATACACATGTAGGTGCGCGATAAACGAAACGAGAGGTTGACACATCTTGAAAGTTTCAAAAAAAACATTTTCATTGCATTATGTATGCTCGACGTTACGATTGTCTTGAAAATTCTCTCATATGCACACACAGTCAGTAAATCTCTTGTTTGATTGAATATCAAAATTAATATGGTGTGTCGAACAATACCTAAAACAGCTGTCTATACGAGATAAACTAACTCTAATTATCAAATTCTGAACAGATACCCTTCCATTAAAACAAGTCCACGGCTACGAGAATTATAATTATAAGCAAACCTTTCCAACACAAACAACTCTCCATTTTATTGTCACGGAGAAATTACCCTTATTTTCTAAAGCATCATTTCCAATTCTTGTACTTCCTTCAAACCCTGCACGTATCACCGTCAAATAAATGAATAATAATCACTAACCAGCATTCAAAGTTATCAAAAAAAAAAAACCGTCCTAAGTCTAGAAGAACATAGATATATACCTGTCACAGTCGACATCGGGCCCAATTGTAACTGTAGGAAGGGTAACGTTACACAACTTAGGGAGTTGCTGGGCTTTTGCCAAGTTGATAGGGAAAGACTTCGCGGTATCTTTAAAACACTGGCAAATGGCCTTCCGATCCGGCTGCGACGCGGAAGCTATCTTGTCGAGAGCCTGTACCCCAATGCAACATCCGGCGCTAGGCATCACGCCACCACTGAGCAAGAAAGTCTCACACGGAATGACCTGCGACACCGCATCGCTACACTGAATTACAGCATTCGCGCCTTGGCTAGCCAGTGCGGCCAAGAACATCAAGGCCACCGACCATTGAATTGCGTTCGCCATTAGTTAGTGAGTGAGTGAGTCAGTGAGTGCTGAAAAGTTAGGAAAGAAATGGAGACTAAGGTGAGACTGTGTTCAAATGAACACGGTACGAGTCTTATATAAAGATGAAATAAGCAACGCGAATTAATTATGGGTCAGAAAACCAAAGCACCAAGCTTTGACAAATGTAGGCCGGGATACGACTATTAAGGTTCGTACGTACTCTCTTCGTTCTAAAAAGATTATCTATTATTCCATTTTTGTCCATCTTAAAAAGATAGTACACTTACTATATTAAACATATATTTAATTTTTCATTTTTATATGTGCCCTTAATTAATTATTGTTATTCAACTACTTATACTTGAAAATATTTCAAATAATTAATGAAACAAGGGTATATATAGAAAAATAAGGTAAAATTAAATGTTTTAACCACATTACCTATTAATTATTAATCCACGTAAAATTATCTTGCCACACTATCTTTGTGAGATGAAGGGAGTATGTGATACTAGTTCTTATCTTGAACCAAAATTTAGGGGAAATTTTGTCAAATATATTTATTTCTTGGTATAAATAAAAATTGTCTTTTTGTCACCAGAAAAGTAGTCAATTTATTCTAAGTCCATCTTCCTCCTACTTCTTGGTACTTATTTATTTATTTTTAAATTTAACTTTTAATAAGTGGTTGAGGGATTTTTTAATGGAATAATGCTATTTGTTTAGATCAAAAAATGTCTAGTTGGCATTTTTTCATTGGATATTGAATATATGAATATCTCTGTCTGTTTATAATTATCCATATATCTTCCAATATAAAAATATCTAGAGATTAATTTTTAGTCTAGTCTAGATAAATAACATTACTTAATGCCTTTGTTTTTTTTTTTTTTTGAAAGACTTTTTATTGTCTTCATTGACATCATATATCATATATAATAATTATTAAGGGCTTATTCTCTTTGTATCTCAAATTTGAATTAATTTCAATTTTTTTGGGAGTAGTTTAAAGAAAAAACTTGATTTATTTTTTTTACTTTTAATGTTTTCAGTTTTTTTTTTTTTTTTATACCGAAACACTTATAATGACAATTTTTTTCTTTAATATCGAGAAAATGTTGCTTCGC
The DNA here is from genome assembly GCA_963692815.1 of Nyctanthes arbor-tristis. Taxonomy (NCBI): domain Eukaryota; kingdom Viridiplantae; phylum Streptophyta; class Magnoliopsida; order Lamiales; family Oleaceae; genus Nyctanthes; species Nyctanthes arbor-tristis. The sequence continues at coordinate 6,843 of CAVNYN010229910.1, forward strand.
GTTTTCATCACAATCTTTTTTACTTTTGAAAAGGCTTTTTTCAAAAATATGAAAGCAAACTAGTTTAGAAGAACTTTTCTTAGATATTTATATCAATTTTTTTTGAAGTGCAGATATTTATATCTTGGTATTAATAAAAATTATCTTTTTGTTACCAGAAAATAAGTACTACCCTATTGTAGAAAAATAGTGTAATTTTCTTTTTCATTCGTCTCAATATATAGGTGTTTTTCTTTTAAAAATATAGTTGAAATATTAATTTTTCCTTTAACACCTATATCTAATGTGCATTGTAATTAACAAAACAATATTATTTAAATTGAAATACTTAATAAATGAAAGGGTATTAGAGAAATGATACTATTAAATTTTATATTTTCAACACTATTACTTATACTTTTTTAATACTCCATCCATACTAAAAAGATAGTCCACTTACCATATTAAATATGTATTTAATTTTTCATTTTCATATGAGTCCCTAATTAATTAATGTTACTTAACTACTTATACATTGAAAGTAGTTCAAATAATTAATGAGACATAAGAGTATATGTGGAAAATAAAGTACTAAAATTTAATGTTTTAACTATATTAATTATCGTTTCTTAATACATGTATGTGAAAATAACTACTAGACTATTTTTGTGAGAGGGGTAGTATTAAATTATTAATTAGTGGTCAATTGAACCATCCTTGTCAATTTTTTGTGTAGCATAGTGGTTGAGGGTTTTTTAATGTCATTATTAATATATGGGTATTATAAGTAATCATTAATATATATGCCAAGACCTATGTTAATGGTCAAACTCTTAATTAAGGATCTGATTCTCCTCCCATACAATTTTGTTGTAGCATAAGAAAAGTGATAATTAACATATCCTATATACTTATTAATTAAATAAGTTTGAATTAAGATATGTGCTTCAAACAAGTTCCACCGTGGTTAGATGTTTACGTTCTCATATTTGAACCACACATACCCTATCATTATTTTCCTTCCCCTCCCTTTTTTATAAAAAAGGGTAAAACATAATTTTATTTATTCATTTTTTTGAAATCAACGAAAAATAAATAAATATATATAAATAAAATTATCTTTGTGAAACCAATCCGCAGGTTTAGAAAAGAACTCTCAAATGTGGATTTAGAATTTTTAATGACACGGACAATGATGAGTTTCTCCAATGCCTGTTTAGCTTGAATGTCAAGGTGACATGAAAGAGAAAAAAATGTGATATACGTAATAATACAAATTATATTAATGATCCTAATGTCAATTATTATTATATTATTAATTAATTAATTAGAGTCAAGTGTCTATAAGGTTTATTTTTCTCTTTCTTTTCCACAACTTTTCTGTCATATTTATTGCTGTCTTCTTAAAAATTTTTTGGCATCTCATGATCTCCTTAAATTTATTAGCCACATCATCTCATATTAAGGGGAAAAAATCATATTCGACTATAGTTATGTCTAGATTTTTTTTCTACATTAAATTTCGAACTACTTTCGACCAAACAAAGACCGAAACCTGTGCTCGCCCCTAGGTACGTACGCACATTCACCCCTCGCTGCATCTTAAAGTACATTGAGGTTTAAAAGCCTCTCGTATAGAACGGTTTATTCTTAATTTATGAAACTCATAATAATAATCTCATAATGTCATGACAGAATAAGGAGAGGACATGTGACAGTAAGGGGCATATGTTGATTTTTATTAAGTCAAATCACACAATTATTAGTTTCATAAAAGAACCCGTATTTATGTTTGGTTCTAGAAAAATTTCACCTGTCCCTATTTTAATTCGAAATTAAATAAAAAGTATTTTCAATAAACCACTTTTCTTTTAGTTATTATAATATTTTGATTTATTATGTTTGCCGTTTTGTTTCTGTTTTAAAATGCATGTGATCAAATAAAATACATTCACATTTGACGGTATTCATAAGTTTTACATAATCTCTTATTACTTATTTTCCTACTTTCCATATATCTATTTCCAGAATCAGTACAGGAAGGCAGAATTTTGCAAGTTATCGATCAGTTACTTGACATCTCCATTAGGCAAATGGGATACCTTTTTATGAGATAATTTCAAAATAAATAGCAAAGCCATTAAAAATTGGTGGAAAAAGTATTTAATAGGACGAGTGCATATATTTTCTCAAAAAGAAAAAAAAAAAGAAAAAAGACGAGTGATATATCCTCATAAATGAGGAGAGGTCACATCATTAAATGACCACCCTTTCTTTTCCCGTTTAAAAGATTTTCAAAATCTGATAGAAAATTAATAATGTATTGGCCGAGTTTGAGACTATAACGAATTGCGTATCGTCATTTACTCTATAGGCACCAGGATGAAGAAGCATCGATTGAAATACATGTCATTTGCGATACGGTGATTAATTTGCAAATAAAGTTGTACTGCAAATCTGCAATTGAACAATAAATAATAGGAGAAATTCATTAATTCATTTGGATGCATTTACAAGGGCAGCAACATTAAGACTTTATTGCCTTAGGATCTTAGAATATTGATAAATAAATCTGTGAAATTTCCCCTTCTAATTGCTGCGTCTGAAAGCCTTAATTCAACGGAATCCTGCCATGAAACAATTTTTACAGTTCATCAATGACACACATAGAGAATCCCACCAAAAGGGAAAAAAAAAAAAAGAAAAAAAATAATGTATACATCTATTAAATAAGAGAACTCACGTATCGCAGTTTACGTTTGGGTCAATTGGTACGGGGACTTGAATGTTGCAAATATGAGGAAGTTGCTTGGCTCTATCGGTGTTAATACCGTTTGACGATGCAGCATCTTTAAGACATTGGCACATAGCTCTTCGATCGGCTTGGGTTGCAACACTCTGAAGCACAGCCCTAGCCCCATCACAACATGGGACTGAAATGTCGCTATATCCCATCAGATACGGCTCGCATGGTAACAAGTCTGCCAATGCTTCCCCACATGAGATTGCATTTGCGGGGACAAAGGAAACGATGGCTGAAAGTAGCACCAGTACTGCTAAACAGGTGCTCGCATGTGACGCCATTTTTGGAGGACAAAGGGTTGGGGTGTATACTTTCTAGTGTTCTAATGTTTGGTGGTTTGGTGTAGTGAAGTTTGAGAGGTGATGAACAGGCTATTTATAGCCGAAGGATAGGTAGATAATTAGTTACCTATTAGTGCTGGCAAATGGCATTAATTTGGCTAGCAAAATTACCATTTTTGTGTGCAAACATTGCAAAAAAGAGAAAAGCCAATCGGGACAATAATAATATCAATGTAGATAATAATAATCTAATGTCAGTGTGGAATTTAAAAGACTTACATAACTGAATAGATATTATTCTCACTGATTTTTATTATATGGAAACAAGTTATTATAATAATGATGAGATATAAGAATAAATTTATGTTTTCGCTGAAATAGAAATTTAGTACTGGCAGCGGGCAATTGGAGAGCAAAATTACAATTTTGTTTGCAAATATTGCAAAAAGGGGAGAAAAGACAACAATGTAATTAATTGTAATGTCAGCGTGAAAATTTAAAAGATTTAAATAAAATGATGAGTAGATTCTTCATATATATGGAAAAATGTTATGAAAGATATGAATAAATTTAAAGTTTGCCCTAAATTGTAAATTTACCGTTGCTCCAGAAAATAATTAAATTAAGGGCAATTATATTGCCATTATAATATTTTATTCCCCCACCACATTTAACCCCACCACTATAATAATGAAAAAATGATAATCACACCACAATGAATTTACATCCTTAGCCAAAATAAAATAAAATACAAGAAAAGTAAAAAATTAAAAAATAAAATAAGAATGTGGTGCACAATTCCCAATCTCGTCCACCACTACCGGAATTGATGTGTGTATCTGTGTGTGTATATATAAATATATGCCGGAATTGCTATGTGTATCTGTGTGTGTATATATAAATATATATATATGTACATATAAGTGTATGTATATATAATGAAAGTAATTTTATATGAATATATTGATGCAAATGGAGATTAAGAACTTGTTATTCGAGAATACCCCGTCACAAATGGTACTTTGAGATGATGGATAAAAAAAAAACTTCTGTGTTCATAAGGGAGGATGGCTGTATGTATTTTGCCATGGTGAATTAGGAGTCTTGGCAATGATGGTGTTTTTTAGTTTTTATCCTCGGAAAAAATGAACGCTGAATTTTTTAAGGTGACTAAAAATGGATCAAGTAGAAATTTGTTTAATTGAATTCTGTGAGTTTACAAGAACCAGTTCCGCTACTATCGTTTGCTTACCTTGTTGACGGATCTATCTGCAAGACGATGACGGTGACAACAGGAAAATTGAAGGAGAAATTGGGATGAAATTTATGTGGTGGGAAAATAAAAAGATAATATGAAAAATATATTTAAATAAAATGTTACTAATATAATTTTATTTAAAGGCATATAAGTAAATAAAAAAATATGTCTAATTTGTGGTGTGGCAAAGAAATTTTGTAGTAGTAATATAATTACCCTTAAATTAAATTAAATTATTTTTTTACCCTTTTCAATCTCCCTTTGATATGGTAATGCCTTAACCTAAAGGTTGCTACAATTCAAAAGTCGATCTACAATTTTTTTTTTGAACTATAAAGTGGATCTACAATTTTTAATGACACGGATGGTAAGGAAAAAAATTACTTTGATCCTAAAGACGTGTATGATTTCTTTTGACATTAAATTTCATCTTTTTATTTTATTTTATTTGTCAAGGATTGAAGTATGTGCAAACCGAAAAAATTCCTGGTGCTCCAAGACTTAGTACCCTAGTCAATAAAGAAGACATGCGTGTTTAAGGGTTTCAATTTTAAAAAATAAATTAAGCTCCATAAATCTACATGTACATTCTTAATTTGGCAACTAATGATGTAGTACCCATAAAGTACTAAAATTTTGTTTGTACGGACCCCACTGCATCCACACCTGGCCCACCTGGAGGTACATGTTACCTTTGGAGTTTAAAGGTCTCAATTTCCAAAATTCAATAATAAGTCATCCATAAACCTCTTTGTTTTTGTTTTTGTTTTTGTTTTTGTTTTGAGACGTTAGCATTCTATTTCTACATAAAATAAATAATACCTTGCTATTATTAAATTAAATAAATTTACTAACTTGATGGGACTAATGTATAAGTACATGAATCTCTACTATATAGTGTGTGTCTATATATATATATATATATATATTTCTATCATTGTCTATTCCAAAACCCTGAGTGACGGGGGTTAATTAACTATATTGGTGTTACTGTTATAGGTAGTCGCTTTAATGGCTTCAACTCCATGGCTATCTTGTCCAGAGCCTATACCTCGATGCAAGTTGCTACTTACACAACGTTTGCGCCTTGAGGAGCCACTGTGTCTGAGAACATTGCAGCCACCAACCATTGCATTGTTACTTTCACCATTAGCGAGTGCATGAGCTAGTGCTAAAAGTTAGGGGACATTTTGTTAGACATTTACATTTTTTTTAAAAGTAGTTAGATATTTAGATTTGGTATTTATAAGTCATCTTTTTTGTCACCAGAAAAGTAGTATAATTCTTTTTATCACAATAGTATGAGCTAGAACAATTCTTTTTACGGGAGACATAGTTACATGATTTACAGCCATAATTCGCTAGAAGCCTAGTAATTCCATATAGTAATGGAGCCAAGGATGGAAATGTGTGAAATCACCATGCAAGGTTGAGACCAATTGCAGAGAATATGATTCAACAATCTCAAACTGAAGCCCAAATTCCTTGACCAAGTGCTAGTCCTTCAAAGAGAGCCATGGCCTCTGTGGCGAGAACATCGGGATTCCCCAGGATTTGAAGAGCCTTGGCCAAAACCATTGCGCCGTTCTCATCATGAACAGCCATTCCGATAGCAGATTGGCCAAACCCATCTTTTAAAGCGGCATCATTAAGCTTCAACTTTCTAATTACTGGTGGTTAATACACTAGCATAATATATGCGGCTGATGGGCTGAATGCTTTTTAATGTCTTTGTGAATTAATTAATGCTACAAACCATTTTTACTGTTGACATTATTTTTATACATATATAAATCTTGAAATCAATTTTTAAAATTGACCTTAGTTTTTTTGAGAATTCTTACTTCATTAAGATACATTACTTCATGAGGGAATTTTGGCTAAGGTGATTTCTATAGAAACCGCAGCCGAGTCCTTAATTATAAGTCCTCGTATCTTACAAGTAAACGCAAATGCAATTTGACCGTAGCACGATGAGTTACAGCAACTGAACAATAAAGAAATAACGAAAGAAATTCATTCATTTATTCATATTTGAGTGCATTTACAATATTAGCAAATTAACACTTTATTGCTTTAGCATCTTATAGTCTTTGAATTTCCCCTTGATCTTCCATTCATTTCTGCTCATGAAAAGCCTTAATACAATGGAATCCTGCACAAGAAACAATTTATACAAATCATCAATGACACATACGAAAGAGATTTAAAAAAAAAAAAAATACTGTATGTATAAAATATGGAGTTTTCACTTAGAGAACTCACTTGTTGCAGTTAACGTTCGGGTCAATGGGTACCGGGACTTGAATGTTGCAAAGCTGGGGAAGTTGCTTGGCTCTATCTGTATTAATACCGTTTGACGATGCAGCAGCTTTAAGACATTGGCACATAGCTCTTCGATCTTCTTGGGTTGTAACATCCTGAAGCACGGCCCTAGCTCCATCGCAACAAGGAACAGAAATGTCGCTAAATCCCATCAGATACGCCTCGCAAGGCATCAAGTCCGCCAAGGCTTCCCCACATGAGATGGCATTTGTGGGTATGAAGGATACAAGGGCTGAAAGTAGCACAATCACGGCTAAGCAAGTACTCGAATGGGATGCCATTTTTTGAAATCAAAGGATTGGGGGGGGGTACGTATATTACTAGTATTTTGATGTTTGGTGGTTTGGTGTAAAGTTTGAAAGGAGAAGAGGCTATTTATAGCCAAAGGTTTGGTGGATGATTACCCATTCGTGCTGGCAAAGGCAATGTTTGACAAAAAAAAAAAAAAAAATTCACCATTTCTGTATGGAAATATTGCAAAGAAGGCAAATATCACAAATAAGAGAAAGCCAACGGGTACAATAATAATGTAAACGATAGTGTCAGTGTGAAATTTAAAATATTTACATAAATGAGTAGATATCTATGATCTTAACAAAAAAAATATATATATAGTAGATATCTTTTTCATGATTTTTATTTATATATTATATGTGTGTGGGGGGGCAAAAAACATTGTAATGAAATGACAAATAATAATAATAATAATAATAATAATAATAAATATAAAGTTTATCCTTGATTTCAAAAATTAAATAAATTACATTAGATTGAGAAATTTAAAAAACAAAGCATGTGGGTTCGGCTGTATTTACATGCCATATTTTTAAAAATTACATTTTACATAGTGCATTTTTTTTATGGTAACAAAAATCGACATTTGTTTAAAAAAAATAGAAAACGTAAAAATTACCCTAAAGAGACCAAATTGACCTTGTTATTCTTCAATTTTTTAATTGATAGTCTCTTTTATCAAAAACATTTTTTTCTCCCTTTCATTATTCAATTATTTGAAAACATAATTATAAACAACATATGAAATATTATGAGTAGATTAAATATACAAAAAGAAAAAAAGATTAAATATAGAAAAAGAAAAAAAGATTAAATATACAAAAAGAAATATTAAGTCACAAATATAATACAACATATCCAGTATCATTGAATTTGATCTTCTTTATTCATCAAATAAAATTATATCCACTAAATGGTGAAAATGAATTCACATTTGCGCCCTTTATAATGTTGATTGAAATTTGAAAAATAAAATAAAATCAAAGGTTGGCACAATTGAAAGAAGGATCTAGAACTTTTAATGAGATGGGCACTAAAAGAGTTTTTTTTATTTTTTTTTTTGTTGAAAGACGTTAATTCGATTAGAGTTATGTATATTTTTTTTCCTGTCTGTACATTTGTAATAACACCTTCCGAACATATCATAAAATGAAAAATGATATAAAATTAGATGTTTGACATCATAAATTGTGTCAGACGCGTGTGTAGCTTGCATTTGAGCTTGTCGCATCAATCTTGCAGGCCAACTGATGTTGTTTAGTCTTGAACTAAAACCTTTTTCATAATCTTGATGGAACGCAACTTTTTCTTTTTCATAATCTCGGATTAAAAGAAAATGATAAGAAGGAATTTCAGAATTGAGCAACCAAAGTTGTAAACATCCGCAAAATTTTGTTTTTCATGTTTTTTTTTTTTTGCATGGGAGATATGGGGGATGCAAGGGTAATTCAAAGAGGGACATGTGTAGTTCGAACATGAGATTTTCTATTTGAAATTGGTACGCAAAGTCGGTGTTGACCACTTTGACAATTATTTAAGCAGATATTATTAATTGGTTATTGGATTTTAGATTCTAATTTTATTTGGTATTTTAATTAATTTTTCTAAACCAATTTTGGGTGAATGAGAAATTAATGTCACAGGTATCGTTTAAACTCGTAAAACGTTGGAATTAAAGATTAGAATATTCTAGAATGTTTTAGAATATTTTTTAGACGAATAGTCGTGTCTTATGAGTGAATGATTGTGACTTTTCAACATGATTATTTCCTAACCGGTGTGTCTTTTCTATAAAGCATTATTCCAAATATTATAACCTTTATAAGAGTCATGTCTTTTAAAAACGTGTCTTTTTATAATGTATTATTCAAACTGTTGTGACATTTATTAAAGTCATGTTTTTTGAAGATGTGTTTTTCCAACGTTTATATATAGGGACCCCTAGAAATCATTTTACTCATTCAAAAAGACATCAAAATGAATTCTGAATATTGATTCTTCTCTCTTCTCTTTGTCTATTGAAAAGAATAATCAGATATTGGTTCGACCGTCAAAGTTGTTATAAAGTGCAATATCGACTTTGGAAGAAGCATTGTTTCTTGGGAGATAGACGTCAGTAATTCCGTGTGCACTTTTGGTTAACGGGGGCGAAATCTATCTTAAGGAGATTTGCTTCGGCATACCTCGCTTCATCTCCTAAATTCTGTTTTATGTTGTCTTCTTTGTCGATTGGTTCTTTTGATTTCGTAAGTTATATTTTATTCGCATATGCACGTAATGTCAAGGTACGCTGTCTAAGAATATAATTTGCACGTTATCCATGTATTTTCTTCAACATTTTCGACCTGGAACACAAGCATTTTAAATACTGGAGCATATTTCGAACCACCAAGGTAAACCAGTTCTAGCCTCGAACTGAAATTAATAATTAAAAATGATGTTATTTAGTATATCATTGGTGTGTAGTATCATATTAAAATAGCATTTAATAATAAGTTGAATAAAGTTGGTGTGAGTCATTTGAATATGGCAGTATCCCTTGTGCTAAACACTAACGGTATTACATGGCATTATTCATTTAATAAAGATGAGACCAATTTTCCCAAAATAGAATCTAGATCGTTTGTTGACATCTCCATTTCTTTTAATCCCTTTTGAAATTTTGGTTTTAGGCAAATGGAACATCAAAAATCCTTTACAGGATACAAAGAAGATCTGCATTACTCTAAAGAAGCTCTAGCATTGATCTTTTAACAACATCTAACAATATTATTCATCTTGTCAAGCATAAGATGAGCCTCTTCAAATAACAAAATTTACTCGTCGCAGTCTATATCCAGTCGAATAGGTGCAGGGACATCGATCTCGCAAAGCCGGGGAAGTTGTTTCGCCCTCTCCCGATTAACGTTAGCTGACAATATGACTTGTTTAAGGCACTTGCAAATGTTTTTGCGGTCCGATTCAGAAGTGCTAGCACTCTGTAGCACGGCCTTGACGCCTTGCAACATGGAACCGTAATGCTGCCATATCCCATGAGATATGCTTGGCAAGGTAGCAACTCGGCTAATGCTTGTGCGCATGAAATGGCATTTACCGGGGCGATGGGAGTCATTGGACTAAAGTAAATCATGGCCAAGAACACTAGTCCTGCTAAACAAGTACGCCGACGTGACACCATTTTTTCCGTCTATGCTCTTGCTAAAAAAATCTCTAGAGAAAAGGGTAATTTACCTAATTGTGTTGTGCTGTTATTGTTGTGAAGTTTGCAAGGAGAAAGGCCTATTTATAGTGAAAGAAATTCAGGGATTTACTGGTGAAATATCAGCTAGGGCAGATCATACCTAGTTGTTGTTCTGTAACAAATGCGTTTTGTATTCAAAAGTGCCTTTTTCCGTTAAAGACGCTGTAAAAAGGGAGACTATCTTGGGAAGTTGCATGCAAGATACATATGCCCAATGAAAATTTACGTTCACGTTGTTTATGTGATAACTAGTAACATTTCATCTAACATAACTTGCAGACAGTGACAAGAGATAAAAGGGGACTAAGGGCTTGTTAGATGACACACATTTGGCAGAGTACCACATAAGCGTCATGCCGCTAGACATATATTATTAAATCATTTTCAAGATAAAAGGGCCATGAAACTATTCTTTATTGGCATGTATGCATTGTTCTTGTTATGCTCAGATTATTAATAAAAATGAGTAGTGCTCAAAAACTTTTCAAAAGTTTTATTATAAGACCTTCCATTCTATGTGACATACATCGATGCACATCATGTGGATTTTAAATATAATCTGCATCGATGCATGACACATTAGTTGGGAGGTTTTTGAACACGTTCGTGAATAGCGTTTTTGCTTTTTTTGCTTAAAATTTATATATTTTAGTATTCTAAAAAGTGCAAAGCGTGCACATATGAGCATATAACTAGTTTTATTGGCATGTAAGCAGTGGTTTCTTTACGCTTAATTAGAGTATCAACATGACACAATACAATACAAGAATTCAAGTGAGAACTTCGCGAAAATTGTAAAACCGGAATCCACCACATGAAAGAGAGAAATCTTACGAATTGTATTAATGAATCAATAATGAAAATAAAGGTCAAACAATATTTAAATAACCATAGACAATCTGTAGGTCAATACAGTAAAAGAATAAATTATAAACAAAAATTGGAAAAATAGAAAAACATAAAACAGCAATTTTGAGAGACTAAATGACCCTGAATGGCTGAAAACCAACTGAGCCAGAGTATTAGCCTCGACTGTCTTGTCGTTTCGCTTCCGAAAAGGTATTTTGGGCTCAGTTCAGACCCCAAACGACAAATTCCCAAATTTCGGCCCAATTCTTCTTGGTCGAAGTCTTCCCCAATCCATTCTAGTCTCTTTTCTACATCACAACGGTGGTAAAGTATCTTAACTCTATGTGTTTACTTCAATTTTTTCCCCTACTTTGAAAATTTGTTAATATTCTAAAAAGCACGCAAGACGTTAAAATCCTGCCTTGAGCTTGGGCGCGGCAAATGGATCCTAAACTGGAGATTGTAATGGCTGATTCTCAAGCAAGAGGATGAACTGGAATTGGAATTTTTCTATGGTGTTCATTGGACACCATTTATGGAGTCCAAACTGTGATGTGACAAGTGTCTATTGGACACATTATAAGATGATGACCCTATTCTTTTCCACTATGCCTAATAAACACTTGTCACATCACATTTTAGACTTTATAAATAGTGTTCAATAGACACCATAGAAGAAATGGGATAAACTGGACATGGACAAAAAAGGAACACTAATTTCTCCTCATGGTATCAAAAGTGAATATAACTTTGTTGGCTTCCACGGAGATTATTCTTCTAGCGTTCAAACAAACATTATAACGATCGAAGATTTGTCCCCTATCTCGCCATGTTCATTCCTTGGGATACCCGAAACTTCATGTTGAAATGGACCCATCCCCGATCTCGACCTGTCCTCTTAAGAGTATCAAGAAATCCCTGTTCCAAGGAAGAAGAAGAAGAAGATCATTATTGACTGATGTCTGTAAGTGTTTGTATTCAATTCTGCCCGTGTCCTCTGTTTCCTTTTATTCCTATGATCTTTTGTTTTTCTTAACGAGTCATCTGTATCAGCATTCACACGTCCCTAAGTTCGGCAACTGGGAAGGAGACAATGTACCTTACACTGTCTTTTTCGAGAATGCCCGAATAGAGAAAGCAGGAGGATTGAGAATTAATCCCAACGATCCCGAGCAGAACCCAGAGGCCTTCAACTTTGCAAGGTTTGCAGATGGAAATACAAGTCCTGGTCATTCTGCTTTACCTCCCAATAAGCCCGTGGCATCAACAAAATACCAGCAAAAGAGTTCCAGTCCCAAGAGTATGGCTTCGGAATCAGGCAGTGACAAAAGTGCCTCTGATAATGCAGGCTTTAAACCTAAGCACCAGCGCAGAAGATCTGACCGTAATAAATCTTCAACCGATAGCCAGATTTCACCATCAACATCGATCTATTCTGATGATCATGTATGTGTTTCTTCTCCCTTTGTATATCCATAGAACTTTGATCTTACAATGACATACTTTGATGTGTAACAGACTCAGAGATCAGTGTCTGTTCCAAAATTTGGGGAATGGAATGATAAGGACCCGAGGACTGGAGATGGATTCACTGTAATTTTCAACAAAGTGAAAGAGGAAAAGCAAATAGCAGCAGCCAGATTCCCTCCTGTGCCTGGACAGATTGCCGGCAGCTATCCATCCAACTACAGAAACGAGACAAAATCAAGGGTACGCCGGTCAATATTTGAGCTGCTCCCTGGGGCTTTTCATCATAATATATCGTTTTTCGTTTTCTTCTTTCTGATACATTTCTAGCTACTACTTGACGCCCCATTTTCAAATTTCGTTCGATCCTTGACCAAGATCGTGTGTTTTGCCCTTTTGGTGCAGAGATGTTGCTGCTTGTTTTGAGTTGGAGTACTTGTGGGAGTAGAAGCCCAAAGTGGAACTTTCAGCTTGAGAATCAATTTTCATATTGAATATGGAGCATTTTGATGCTAATTTCTTTGTAATATGTATTTTTACTAATGCAGCATTTGAGAAAGTAAAGTGTCTTATACTATTAGAGCGATGAAACGCTATGTTAACTAGAAGACATTGTAAGCACAAATAATTTCAATATTTGCAGACGTTGCTTTCGGAGAAACATTCTTGTAAATACGAGCACAATGTCAAAATGATTTCTTTTTTTGCAACCAATGTCAAAATGATTTCACTCCATTAAGTTTTAAATATTTGAAATTCAAAATTTGGATTTTTAGGGATAATAATAATAGCAATAGACCAACAACGATTTTCCAAGATTCCAAACTCCTAATAACACGCTTCATTTAAAACCAACGTGGCGCATGATCCTCAGTGCGACTTTAGCATAACCTATTCAGCATTGGAGAAATTGAACTTGAGAGGAGCGGTTCCGAGCGCGAGATTGATTTGTTATAAAATACCTCTATCCGAATTCCAAACTCCCTCTTTACTGGTTTTCAAATTCGCATTGGTTTCCATCAGCATTTCAACAAACGCTCAGATATAAATCTGAAACAGTAAAATTGATTTTAAAATTTTAGAAAGGATGGAAATCGTCACAGGTCCGATCGGTTGCTGTTCTAAGGAGCACCAGAAAATCTACCAGTCCTGGTTCAATTTTGCCGATTCAGGTTCAATTATTTCTCACTTTTCCATTTCATCTTTCAACTTGCTCTTAGTCAAGTTATGCATTTGCTTCAGTTCATTTGTTCATTTTTGGTTGATTGTCTGTATAGATGCGGATGGGCGTTTGACTGTGACTGACGCGACGAGGTTTTTCCAGATGTCTAATCTGTCTAAATCTGAACTGCAGCTGGTAAGGATATTTGTTCATATATGATAGTTATGTTAATTGACTGATTAGTTTGCTTTTTCTTCAATATTGTTGGTTTTAGTGTGAAGCGAGGCAATGTAATATAAGGTCTGTAGCTCGAGGAAGCTTTGGATTATCTACCTTGACTGTTTATATTCATCTTCCATTAGATTATTATTGATTTTTATATCACTCTTGTGGTCAATTATCATGGTTTATAGAAGTGGTGAAGTTTATGTTTCCTTAGCGATTGACGTGACTTTTTCATGTCATTGTCTACTCAGATTTCTATGGGGATTAAACTAGTGTGTTCCCTGGATGATTTAGGTTGATAGCAATATGATTTGGGTTAGTTGTTCAATGATTCAGTGTAGCTTTTGTTTGTAGTTCTAGGCATCAATTGTTTTATTAGAATTTTTATTACATGTAACCGAGGATGAACATATATGTACGAATTGAAGCAGATTGTGGGATCTTTGTTATTCTGTTCATTACCTACTGTTATAATAGCAAAGATTTTCATCTCAGGCAGAATCAAAATCTTGGTGATTCATTTGATTATTCTGTGCTTAGCCGATAAACTTTCCACAATCTTCCTATCGTCTGTTTTTATATGCATTTTATGGTTAAAGGTTTGGGCTATTGCTGACTCCAAACGACAAGGATATCTGGATTTCAAGGAATTCATCGCTGCAATGCAGGTTATCATCTGCCCAAAATTAGAGAATTGCATCGTGTCTATGAGATTGTTTATATGTGTTTTCCTTTTTATCTCCCTTATATACAGTTGATCTCTCTTGCACAAGAAGGAAATGAATTGACCTCAGATCTTCTTAAGAGAACAGGCAAGTAGAAAAATTTGTCTACTTTTCCTAATCCTTCATCTGTACTTAAAATTAATGGTATGAACTAGTCATTCTCAGTCTGGAAGCTTTATGGGATCTATTTCATGGATTTACATCTTTTCCTGTTAAATATGAAAGGTTGTTCAATCAGCACTGCAAAGTTACAAATAGAAATATAAGTTTTGGATTTTTCTTTTTTTTTTTGCCAACCCCGGGGGGGGGGGGGCGGACTTGCTTTTCTAGCCTTTTATAATTGTCTCTATTCTTTCATTTTCTTTTTCTTTTGTAGTTGATGGTGAGGCACCGTGTCCTCCCTTGATGGATGGTTTAGATGCCTTATTGGCTGTAAGTAGTCATCAGATTTCTTTTTTAACTGTTTCTTTTTTCATAACATAAGATCCATTGATTAACACATCTACATTTTCTTTTCCAGATGAGTAATGGAGCAAAAATGAATGGCAAGCCTGAATCAATGCTCTATAAATTCTTCTATTGTTTGACTCAAGTTTGAAATTAAGTAACACTATTTTTGTTGAAGCAGGATCTACTGGCACAGTACCAATTCTGCCCACAATTTTTTGTAGTACAAAATCGAAAAAGAAGGTACTCACTCCATTAGCTTTTTCGTGTCTACATGGTTCTCCTCCTTTCCGTAAACATTAACAGTGTGTTTATAGTGAAAGCTTTTGGATTCACTATCCTTTGATCATTGGTCCTTGTATTGTTGGAAAAATTACCTGATTCGTTATTTTAACAAAACTTGCAGATCTATACTTCTCATGTTCCTCCAACTTCAATTTCTGATGGACTAAAGATATTGTACAATGAAAAACTAAAGCCGTTGGAATCAACTTACCTTTTCAATGATTTTGGATCGCCTAAATTGGTGAGTGGATTTAAGAATAATTCCTGTATGAATTAATATTGCAAATGTGTGATTGACATTATTCCATTTGAAAGATGAACAGTGATTTTAATGCCAAACCCATAGTCATGCTTTTGGGTCAGTACTCAACTGGAAAAACCACATTTATAAAACACTTGCTACAGTGCGGCTATCCAGGTTACATGAGTTCTTCGGTCACTTTTTACTTAATTTCAAATATTTTATGTTAACTATGATTCTCTAACTTAAATAATATTGTTTTGTTCTTTGCAGGAGCTCATATTGGACCTGAGCCAACTACTGACCGCTTCATTGTTGTTATGGTACAAGAGGGATTCTAGATATTACTACATATATTATAATCATTGTCCTTTTTCCGTGAAGCTTTTAGGGTGAAAAAGATGGCTAAACAGAAACTGAGTCATAATATCAAAGAAAAAGAAAAAGAAGATTCCAAAATATAAAGTATTAGCATCAATGAATACCTATTCTTTATTTTGTTTGAGTAGAAATGGATCTGCTTCTCTGCCATATTATACATGCATCTCTAAATGCCACCAACTGGCCTTCTGCCTAATATTTACTTTTGACTTGTTGAATCCTGATCTTCCTCCTAGTCTGGATCTGATGGAAGGAGCATTCCAGGCAACACTGTTGCTGCGCATGCAGACATGCCATTTAGTGGTTTAACAACTTTTGGTGGTTCGTTTCTGTCAAAGTTTGAGTGTTCTCAAATGCCACATCCAGTGAGTTGTTATTTTGAGATGTGGTGTATCTTAGTTTTTCTAAGTCACCTAAAATTATTCAAGTAATTTCACTGATCTGCAGTTGCTTGAACATATTACATTTGTGGACACACCTGGAGTTTTATCTGGAGAAAAGCAACGGACTGAGAGAAGCTATGATTTCACTGGTGTCATATCATGGTTTGCTGCAAAATGCGATATGGTTCTCCTCCTATTTGATCCCCACAAACTGGACATCAGTGATGAATTCAAGCGTGTTATTTCATCTTTGCGTGGCTATGAGGACAAGATACGTGTTGTCTTAAACAAGGCGGATCAAGTAGATACCCAACAAGTAAGACTGCAATTTAAATGCAGCAGATTGTTCCTGTATATTTTTGCTTGATAAGACTTATTTCTTCACATTTTTTGTTTCTCTTTTTTATCATATTCCAGTTGATAAGGGTTTATGGTGCACTAATGTGGTCGCTTGGAAAAGTCTTGAATACTCCGGAGGTGGTACGAGTCTATGTTGGGTAGGTTCTTTTTATATGGACTTTCGTAATGTTTGTCTGGAGATAAATATTTGACACGGAAGATGTTGATGTTTGAAGTTTAAGGTAACAAGGTGCAGCATAAACAGCATATTTTTGTAACTGCCCATAACCAGTTTTTCCCTCACTAATGAAGCTTGTTTTCTGTTTTCTGAATTATGAGGAGATTGGGAGTCTATCTTCAGCAACAGAAGCAAAATCTAGTTCTTATTTTTTGGTGCCTTTGATAGTTCTAACTCATGTAGTATTGGATCAACGTTTTAATGTTAAAACGTTGATACAATACTACATGAGTCTATGTTGGGTAGGTTCTCTTTATATGGACTTTCGTAATGTTTTGTCTGGAGATAAATATTTGACACTGAAGATGTTGATGTTTGAAGTTTAAGGTAACCAGGTGCAGCATAAATAGCATATTTTTGTAACAGCCCATAACCAGTTTTTCCCTCACTAATGAAGCTTGTTTGCTGTTTTCTGAATTATGAGGAGATTGGGAGTCTATATTCAGCAACAGAAGCAAAATCTAGTTCTTATTTTTTGGTTGTTATGTCTTGGAAATTAAACTCTGATGTCTTCTCTGGGATTTTCAGATCATTCAATGAAAAGCCTGTTAATGAATCAGTGCTTGGCCCTATAGGGAAAGACCTCTTTGAGAAAGAACAAGATGACCTTCTAGTAGACTTGATGGACATACCAAAGAAGGCCTGTGATCGTCGGGTATGCTTACTCATATTCAGTTGCAGACATATTTCACTTGTTAGCTGGAACTTAGTGTTCAGTGGACACTCATAAACATGCATTTCAGATAAATGAATTTATTAAACGTGCAAGAGCTGCCAAGATCCACGCCTACATAATTGGCCATCTCAAAAAGGAAATGCCTTCTTTTATGGGCAAATCCAAAACTCAAAAGCGACTTATGGATAATCTTGATGACGTGTTTGCAAAGGTCTCTCTCTCTCCCCCCCCCCATCTCTCTCTCTCTCAGTGTCACACACCCTCACTTGAGACATTTTTGGTGAATGCCTTTCATTTTATTAAGAAAAAGTTCAAAACAGGTCCAGAGAGAACATCATCTCCCACCCGGTGACTTCCCGAGTGTGGAGCACTTCAAGGAAGTTTTGAGTCGATATAACATTGAAGAGTTTGAGAAATTGAAGCCGAAGATGATTCAAGCTGTTGATGACATGATTGGGTATGACATCCCACAGCTTCTTAAAAGTTTTAGAAATCTGTATAATTAGTCTCTCTTCAACAATGGTTGAAGTTCCATACATGCATATACTTGCATATTGTGGTTGATGAGAACAATTTCTATTTTCCTTCTACAATGTTAAGAATCCAACTTTGATGTCTTTTACTGTTAAGGATCAGAACAGGAATTTCTTGGTAACACTATCTTGGTATCGAGTTGGGTATTAGTACATTGTACATCCTCTTTGGCCCTATTATTTTCTAAAGAGAGGCAGAGAGCTTAGCTCTCCTCTTACGGAGTGGAAACTGCCATGTGATTGTTGGAAATTAATATAGATTCCTCGATTACACCCGCAGGATCGTTGTTTAAGGAATTTAATGAGACAAGGGAAAAATAAAAGAACGAAGACAAATTTACGGACTATCAAAGCTTTTCACTATATGATTTAAGTCGCTACAACCATATAGAATTTCACTCACCAACCCACAATCCCCAAGTATTACAAGAAAAATACTCAAACTCTACAACACTTAAAATTTCTACTCTTTGAACAAACTTTAAAGAGTTACAAGAAAAACTCACAAGATGCTAAGCTCGCCAATTTTTCTCTCAAAGACTCAAGTCACTATTGTACATAAAAGAAGAGGAAAACACATCTATTTATAGGCTTTGTTTACTTGGAAGATAAGATAATTCCTTCTAGGATTTGGATTCCTTTTCCTCCAAGAACTCTTCTTTTTTCTTTTTCTTTTTCCTTTTCAACTTTAGATTATTTTTGACAATAAATCCAACAGTGATTGCATCCAACCCCTAATCACATGCAGCCATGTGGTAGTTTTCACTCCTTAAGGGGAGAGCTAAGCTCTCCATAACCGGATAGCTTTGGCCCCTCTAACAGACTAACACTGTATAGATTGTTTTGGATCAAATTCCGTCAGGTCTCCTACTGACATTTGGAAGCAAAAATGAGGTGCAAAAGTAGCTTAGCGAAAAGTTTTACGAACTCTATACGTTTAATGAAATAAAGGAAATTGTTTAAATTTTTTTATTCACCACTATATTTTTTGAAAACCTAGTTTTGCCCTTAATAGTTATTTTACGGATAAAAATATCCTCACTCAGACTTTAAATTTTTTTAGCTTGACCTTGGAAGTATTAATTTCATATATCCGATTAATTATTTCAAAGGTTAACGCTTCCATTTGAGACTTTTGCAACTATCCATCTGTTACTTAATTCTTTATTTTGATGAATGATTAATTGATTATTAATTCTCATGACATTATTTCTAAGAAAAGAAAATAGCATGGTTTCTGATGATCTTTTCCAATCATGTTTTGATAATTATCATGAAGAATATGTAGAATATTAGCCATTGAGTAACATGTTCCAAGTCATGTTTTATACTTACCGTGAAGAATAGGTAGAATATTAACCATACAGTAACATGAGCGTGAGAGAAATTTATGACAATAAAAAATTTCTCTTCCATTCTTAAATTTGAAGCAGCCAATTTCTATCAATTTTCGTCCATGTTTTTATTATTCATTTTGATACAATTAACTAGGAGTGAGTTGAATGATTCTAAGTGCTAAAATAACATAAAGCTAATGGGACAATCCCTCATTATTTTACATTTTATTAGTCGACAAGACGAGTATGAAGAGATGCAAAAATAAATTAGAGTGTTATTATGTTATTAATTAATGGAAAATAAATTAGAGATTTTTACGTAATTAAACATTATATCGTTCTAAGATGTCAGTAAGTGTATTTAGATCATGATGATTCAATGCTTGAATTGTAATACTCACATCAACAGTATGAAAACCACGTGCTAAGTACATATTTATGCTAGTAACAATAAAAAGGATAACAACCTGCACCTCCACTAGGACTCTGTTATAATTTACCTCACGTTATTTACAAACAATACATTCTTGTTTTCGCTTTGATAAGTTAATATAATTCGCTAAGTAATGATACATTTCTCAAGTAAACAGATTGCATTCAACAGCACACCATAGTTCTGATCAGCCCCTTCATATCGTCTATGCACAAGATAGATGCATGAAAACAAAAAATAATTAGCACAAGAAAATGCCACCCCAACTCCTGGACACCCCACTTTTAGATCTCTAAGATTCATAATAATATATAGATATGACGAAAATCCTTCAGCTTTTCATCCTCCATGCCGGCATACATGTACATTTGAAAATTCCGGACGGAAAACGGCAATGTATTTTGATCCTTGCATCGATCCCAGCTATATGTACTTGCAACTTGAGCGAAGTTACAAAGCATTTCACTTGTCTATACAGGAATCACGTCACTGTTCTGGCTTTCATCACATGTCAAAATAAGGCCTTCTACGTAGCTTGGGAGAAGGCAGCATGGCCAACGACAGCCAGTTGAAACAGGTTCTGCAGGTGGAACAATCATGAGTACATTATCATGACGTTGGATGACACCCATGACACTAACTGTACTTCCTTCTTTGATATAGCTGCGGGATAAGAAGGAATTAAATCAGCAGAACTTTCAAAAAAGCCCATGGAATGCAAGTGATATTTTAAAGCAGGTAAAGAAGCATTGACTACTTGAAATGCAAGTGAAAAGCATCCCGTGTTACAGTCAGTAATTTACCCTTCTTTCAGGCGCATTATACGGTCATCATTTGAAAGGCTTCGGTCAGCAAGCCAGCGTAGAAAGTTTGGAGATAACTCTCTGTTATCCTTTGACACATCCACCACTGTAGTTGGCTTGACAAAGGGAGTAACCTTAGCTCCATAGCCTGCTTTGACCTGAGCTCTCAAACCAGATTGAAAGTCTGATATATAAAAATCCGCCACATACTTCTGTTAACAGAACGAAACATTGCAAGAATTTAGCAGCTCATCCCGGTAAATGATCCAAAAATTGGACAGATGTCTAGCAATATGCTAGAATTTACAATCTCGATAAACATTCAAGATCTCTTCATCAGCATCACCAAAGCATTTAAAATCTACCATATAGGATAACATTTTAAATTTGCACCATTGTGCAAAACCAACAGGTTCGAGATGTGGATACGGCTGGAGCAAAAGACTATTTCCAATATGTGGAGGTCCAATGACACCGGTGTTAATTTGCCAAGGATGTGCTTCAGAGCATGTAACTACCATATACAACAAAGCAGTAAATTTTTTAAAAGAGGAACATATAATTTTTTGAAAGAGTACCACTGCCAATTTTCTGTCAACAATAAAACTAAAGACATACGGAAAAAAATAAAAAATAAAAAAATAAATCAATAAGGTTCCAAAAGTCCAAAAAACTGACCTCTGAATGCCTGCATCTCCAGGAAAAGAAAGGGTGTCTGGGTTTTGCTGGTTTGCCACCACATCCCCTGTACTCGTATAATTCAGTGGAAACAAATACGCATCTTGGTACCCTCTGGAAAGAAGATTCAAGAGGAATGCTTCCACAAGTGACAACCTAGACAGAAATATTTCACTAGCTAATTAGTGAAAAGAAATACTAGTGTAATTGTGACAAGGATTTTTACGAAACCAGAAAGATCCAAAGTGTAAGAGTGACAGTGATTTTAAGAAACCACAAGATGATAAGAGATCCAGTAGATTCCTGGAGTTTTAGCCTATACTTATTTGTTTCTGGTTTGCATCCTGTACACTGTTGGCACCCTAATCCTATTACATTATTATTTGAACAGCTTATCTTTGCTTCCTGCACAGAAGTGATAAAACAAAAAGTCATAGAACTCAGGAAACACTTAAGAGCAGCATTTCCTGTCTGAAAATCAACATCAGTTTTACAAATAACATCCTCAATTTTCTGATAGAGGATGCGTATTTTGGTCTCATCTTCCCAACAACGATATCCAATTATTCTGCGAAGATTTTGGCACGATTTTTCTAGTCAGATTATCTGCATTGCTCATATTGTTATTATTTCCCCAGATAACAGCAAGAAATATCATCCCTCATTTGCATAAAATGAAAGAGACTTGGAAGTGCACCGAAAATCTTCCATTATATTAGAAATGCACGGAAAATCTTCCATTATATCCACATTTTGTCTGGTATGTACCAACTTGATTGATTTAGGAATACGGGATCTCTTTTTCCAAAAGTTATAGCTAACAATGGATGGACATTTTGGCCACATATCACTCACGATGAGGCTTTGAAATCCACCCCAAGAACTATTCATTTGGAGGCCAACACATTACGCCCACACTTGTATGCTCTGTATCGGTGTGCAGAAGTGGTATTACAAAACTGATGAGCAAGATTGAGATACGCGGTGAATGGATGGCATTGCAAGAGACATAGATTAGCATTCACAACCTCTAGAATCAAGATCAGCAAGCTCATCTTTACCCATCAATATGGTATAGTCAATTACCATCTAATCATTCACCATTGTCCGATATAACACAGAAATTCAGAGGCAAAAATTGCAAAACAGTTGACAGACATGGTCAAAAAATAAGATCTCCAAAAAAATAAAGAAAGCATAACCCACATTCAACCAGATCATAAGGCAGCTAAAGAATAACATCCCTCAACCCACCTAGACAGGTTTCAATCAAATGCTGTACATAATTGGCTTCAAAAATCCCAGCATTTCCTTTCTCACTTATAATATCTAGACATTTTAATTTTCTATTTGTATATTTGAGGTGTCAATAATATAAAATACTGGCAATGGTCAAAAGGCCCCTAAAAGATCATTCCACAAACTATAAATACCATTAGGCAAATAATAGATACATACAATAACAACTTAAATTATCTCTAATAAATAATAATTAGTGAACTAACAAAAATCACCAGTCCATAATCATATTGACATGTTGTATTAGAGATTCGTCCAAATTCAGGAATGAACAAGCTGAGACTATGAATTGGCAATTTACCCCAGTGACTTTGACGAGCTGTCCATCCGCGGCTCCACGCAGCTCTCATCTGGATACTTCTTCAGATAACTTAGGAAACCGCGCTTTCTGTAAACATAATTCCATATCAAAATCACCACGGCAGGGACTAAGACAGCGACAACAACGATCAAAATCAATGGCTTCTTCACCGCCGCCATAAGGAACGCCCCGACAACCAAGCCCAGAACTACCACCACCAAGAACACCCACATTGCTACCCTCGAAACCTTGAATCCCAATTTCACTTGCTCCCCCACGCTGGTAACCGCGGAACCGTACAAAGCCTTATTAAACGAGGAATGTCCGGCGGACGGACTGTTGTCGAGCCCGCCGGAACGGCGGTTGGAGCTCGAAGAACCCAATGGGCCGGAAGTAATCAGGCCAGTGGGCTGTATCGGCGTCATGGGCCCCGAAAATGACGAGGAGGTTGACTTCTTGTAAACTGGACCAGAACTTGACGACTTCATCCCAAGCGGGCCGGAATTCGGGCCGGATCTGACGGATCCACTATTGTGCTGAGAAGACGAAGAGTGCCGAGATGGAACTTTGGGCGGAACCAGCGTGTGATCCCCACTCGATAAATCTATACCGTACATTTTCCCTAACTCGCCGGACTTCTTAACATCGCCGCCGGTGTACGGGACGGCGCGTGAAGCCACAGTCGGTCCGCGCTCCTTATTCTGCTGCTCGGGTCGACCCGAGACGTAGAGCCCATTGCTTAGCTGGTGCGACCCGGTTCGGACGCTCATTTTAGAGGGAGAAAGTGGAGTGAAGTGAGTTCACAGAAAGAAGAGAAGAAGAGGAGAGCTTTTAGTGGGAGTGAGAGTGTAGGTGGGGGTGTAAAATGACGAAAAAGGGCATGGGATGGTTAGGAATTGACGCGTGGGTCCTTTTGTCTGCGAATTGGGGGAACAGTATGCACCGTGACACGCTGTCATGGGTGGGTTTTGGGATTTGCGCATAGTTTTGGTTGTTAGTTGCTAGAGACATCCGCAGTAGTTATTATTATTACTATTATTATTATTATTACTATTATTATTAATTAATTAATTAATTATTTGTTCTCTATACTTTATAGAGAAGTCCCAATTGATGTCTAAACTAAAGGTTTTTCCTTTCATATTACCCATTCCATTTGGAACGTTCAATCACCATACATTAATATATAACATAATATTAACATATCATCACACTCTCGTTAAATCACATTAAAATTTGTATTATATTATATCATTTTCTGATGCCCTGTAAAGACACCATATATCATATACTTTATTTTCTTTTTTTTAGATTGACCTAGAATTGAAATTTCGTTTCTTTATTAACATCTTCAATTATTCGTAGTTAAAATTTAGGTTTTGCTGATTTTATAAATTTATCGAGCAAAAACTTGAATTTGACTTTTTTTTTTCGAAGGTTCTTGCATTTTGGTCTAATTATTATTTTTGTTTGTCAGTATCCACAATCAGTCTCTGTTTAGACTTTGGGCATTTTCTATACAAAGTTGGAATATTTAGCAACTCAAATTGCTTGTAGTTAAAAAAAAAAAAAAAAAAAAAAACCTAGATGTGTTGTTTGTATGTATCAAGTTATCATGTCAAAAACTTGAATTAGACCTTTTTTAGATTCATTTTTGCATTCAAGTCCAATTCTTAATTCTCTATTTGTCATTATATCTCAAATCAATCTATGTTAACCTTGAGAAACATTATGTTCAACAATAGAATATTCGTAGTTTGTTAACAATACTATGAATTGAATAAAGGAATTTGATTGTCCACTACTTGACTTGCTACATGAGCAAACAAACCAGGATTTGACTTGATAAGAACGAAAATAGACATATTTTTTTTGGACTAAATTATTTAAGCTGCAATGCTTGAAAAGGTTTTGGAGGGAGAACTAAAGGCTAAAGTTTCACAATCAAGATTAGAAACAAGCTTCCTCAGAGTTGCGAGGATTCATAAATTATTGAATTGACAAACATATCCTTACAATTCAATTATTTTTCCTTTGTATGTCATTCTTTTGTGTCGGTCACGGTATGGGTCGGGTCCACTAGGATTCCCATAATTGGAAGGAGAGAGATCCCCAAAATCAAATTGAATGCATGGCTGAGAAAGTTTCCTAACTCACCGTTCAAATTTACGTTCAATGTAGCTTCAAATGAAGACTTGTTTAGTGGACTTAATTTTGAACATATCTTCCTCTTTATAATCCATTAAAATTGGTGGTTCAAAATATTGACTATTAATGTGATTTAAGATGAATTAACAAATTCTAAGCGTTAATGGGTGCCTAAAATAGAGTTAAATTATCTCAAAAGTTATTATTATCTCATATATGTTAATTGGGGGTTCAATTTATTATATATTCAAGATTGTCTCATGTGTTTTTATAGTTTAAAAGTTTAAGTCGGTATTGAATTCAATCAATCTTAACCCACTTTTTCAGTCATTCACTAGTTGATAATAGAAAATCTTGAGCATTGTACTATTCTATTGCTTATTGTTTCTAAATTTTGAGTGTAAAAACAAAATATTATCATCACTTTCAAATCCTAAGTTTAAGAAAGGTGGGTGGACTTTTGCTATATTAAGCTAAATAATAATAATATAATACTAATATAATATAATAACAATATATAAGAGACATTGGATTTGGTCCTACGAATGTCACGCCAAAGGTGGTATTAATATTAATATTATTAATTAAATTAATACAAATTTGTATGCTATGCCATTTATAGTTGGAGGACCACTTTGAGACATCTAAACAACAGTGAAATTTAGCTGCACACTTAACTTTTGAGCAACTGAATTAATAGTTCAAGGCTTCAGATTCAATTAAAGACCCTAAAATCTATAGTAATACATATAACATCCAAAAACTTTAATTTTTTTCCCCACCCCATGGGGAAGATTAAAAATTTTCCCGGTCATACTTGGCATGCCACATAGATACCGCCACCACCATCAATTTCTAAAATACACAAAAAAAAAAAAAGGAAAAGAAAAGAGAAACCTCCCAATTCCCGCGCCCCTCCCCCAAAACAACAACCCCTCCCCCCTTCCAGAGGCAATCTAGAGACTCTGCAATTGAATGCCGCCAAAAGTTGACAAAAATAATGGGGGGTTCCCCCTTTTTGGCAGCAGCAAAAAGGAGAAGTTGCAACAGAAAAAATTGTTGTGGCGTGGGGGGTCCCCCCCCCCCCCCAAATTTTTTCAACAACCACGGCCAAAAGTTGCTGCAACTTCTGGCTGCCGTTGCAACAGATTAAATTAGAGAGGGGGATTCTACAGCTGCCTTTGTTGGAAAAAAAAATAATCCCTCCAAATTTTTTTCAACTACAATTGTAACAGAATTTATTTATTTATTTATTATTTTTCTTTTTCGGGAGAAGGGTGGGGGTCCCTTTTGCAGTGAAAAGGGGGAGAATTTCTTATTATTTTTTTCCTGCAACTTCTGACGACAATGAGTGCCGCTAGAAGGGGGGGAGGGGTGGTTTTTTTTGGGGGGGGGGTGGCGAGGGTACATACTATCTATCTAGATTAAATAAAAAAGAAAATTTTAGAAAATGCAAACTGTTTCTTCCTCACACCACCCAAAAAAAAAAATGCTTCTTCTGACTCAGTAAGTTGTCATTAATGTAGACATAATTTTAAGTATATTTACATTTTTCTATAAATTTCCCAATTTCTGGCCATACATTTGTTAAATGAAGCCATTTTTCACCAAAAAGAACACAAGACTGAGTCAAGTGTCACTAAAAAAAGTCCAATTACAGATTTTTCGCAAAAACAAAACACAAGATTGAGTCGAGTTTAGCTAAAAAAAAGTCCGACTACAGGACCAATCCAAGATTCGTGAACCTAATGGGGACCTTATCATGTGGTGCCGCCAAATTTGATTTCTTCACTAGGACATGACAATACCAAATTGCGTTCCCCGCCATTGTCTCTAGCACTCTGTGTCACATTAGTTCAGGAACCTAGACACCAATGTGCATTTGACATTCAAGTTGTAAGGTGCCATACCTAGCTGGTGCAAAGCAATTTGGTACCATCTAAGATGCCTAGCTCAACAAGGGAACATTCATCCATGAATTCACATGACATAGATCGAAATTTACGCAAGGTATTGTTTCCTCAGAAGTATTCTCGATAACCCACCTGACCAATTATCATTTATGCATAAATGATTAAATATTGAAATTAGACCCCGTTTGAAATGACTTTTAATAAGTTAAAAGCTAGTCTTAAAGTAATTTAATCATAAAAGCACATCAAGAAGTAGCTAAAGACAAGTAAAACAGTTATTGTAAATAGACTCGTCTTGATCAACTATTTTAAGCATTAGACTTAATCCAGTACTCGATTAATACTAACAATTTATTAGTACAATTTCATTACGTTTGAATGTTTGCCCTTTTCTCGTACTTGATATTCTGGCCAGGCCCTCTCACTAAAGAACATCTTTATTCTTTAAAACTAGCATAAAGTGAGTGATTAATTAAACCCCCTTTTGAGGAAATTCTTGATTCCATTAGACCAAATGACACTTTCGATGGATATAACTAAGCAAAGGTGCATTCTTTTCCTTGCACACACCTTTATCCATGGAATCAGTTTGACACTTGTCTTCATCACAAAATGGGCTATATTATATCCCTCCTTAAAACTTGTATAAAGTAAACCAACATTTTTCTTTCATATTTAATTAATTAATGACTTGATTTCTTGTAATCATAAGCTTTCAATGATTCATAAGAAAATTGGAGAGTCTGGATTCCTGTGGAAAAGCAACTCTTCTCTCTCTCTAAGTATACTTTTGAAACAAGAATTCACGAGACATCTCTGAAGTCATCCCCCCTCTGCACTTTACCTGATGATGTTATGAAGAGCCAAGTCAATTCAAGAAACTCTCTTTCTGGAAAACCTGCAATTTGTTGGGCTTCTTATTTGCTTGATTCCAATATTTTTCACCATGAAACCAGAACATCCCTATGATCTTCATGCAATATTTTCCTATGTTAATCTCTTCAAACCGTTCACGAGGTTTCCAGTTTCTGGGTTGCCACTCTTTCTGTCTTATTGAACATGAGAAGAATTCCTTGAATTTCCTTTCTTTTAAGGTGAGAATTTTTCATTTAAGAAATACATGAAATCCCATATTTCTTATTAATACATGAAATCCCATATTTCTTATATATCTGCCCTTAGAACCCATGTTCCTGAACCAGTTCATGCACTTCCTGAAATCAATTCACACTTTCAGAAGGAAAACTACTTTTGATTGTGTGTTTTGAACAAATCGCTTTCATTTCTACATTCTAGAAGAAAGATTTGAATATATTCAATGGCCACCTCATGTTTTAATCCATTTCGACTGCGAAAGTCGAAGAGCAAATCTTCATCAGTACCTTCTACTTCAAGAAGACAGTTAAACTATGATGATGCAAACAACATGGAGAGGAAGAGATTTGACAGTTTGGAATCATGGTCAATGATTCTGGACTCCGAGAATGTCGAGACTTGGGAAGCATCTGAGGATCAAGAGGAATGGACTGCTGATTTTTCTCAGTTATTTATAGGCAATAAGTTTGCTTCTGGTGCACATAGTAGAATTTACAGAGGAATCTATAAACAGAAAGCAGTTGCTGTGAAAATGGTAAGAATCCCGTCTCATAACGAAGAGACTAGAAATTTGCTCGAGCAACAGTTCAAGTCCGAAGTCGCCCTCCTTTCCCGTCTTTACCATCCCAATATTGTACAGGTAAGATTTTCCCTTCTCTCTCCAAGTGACAAAAATCACTCAATTTTTCTGATTAATTCAACTTCTTACCACTGCCTATTCTTTCTATGCAGTTTATTGCTGCTTGTAAAAAGCCTCCTGTATACTGTATTATAACTGAATACATGTCACAAGGGACACTAAGGATGTATCTCAACAAAAAGGAGCCTTACTCACTTTCAACAGAAACAATTCTTCGGTTAGCCCTCGATATATCTCGAGGAATGGAGTATCTTCATTCACAAGGAGTGATACATCGAGACCTCAAATCGAATAACCTACTTTTAAACGATGAGATGCGAGTGAAGGTAGCAGATTTTGGTACTTCATGTCTAGAAACACAATGCAGAGAAGCGAAAGGAAACATGGGAACTTACCGTTGGATGGCACCGGAGATGATCAAGGAGAAACCTTACACTCGGAAAGTTGATGTGTATAGTTTTGGTATCGTGCTATGGGAACTTACAACGGCTTTGCTTCCTTTTCAAGGAATGACTCCGGTCCAAGCTGCTTTTGCCGTATCAGAAAAGGTCTGATGATCTATAACTTCTACTTAAAGTTTTTAGACAAAATAGTTCAACGGAGTCTTAAAAGTCTGGTAACATACTTTTCACCGTTATTTGACCATTTTGTAGAATGAGCGGCCGCCACTAGCTGCAAATTGTCAACCTGCACTAGCGCACCTCATCAAGCGTTGTTGGGCTGTAAACCCCTCTAAGCGTCCAGATTTCAGTGACATTGTCTCTGTTCTGGAAAAGTACGACGAGTGTGTTAAGGAGGGCAACCCACTCGCCCTTCACTCGGATTTGGTAAGCCGAAATGCTATTATCGACCGCATAAAAGGTTGTGTTGCCATGAATTCATCCATACCTGTACATGCCTGACTCTTTTGGACTCACAAGTTGATATGTGACTCACACTGTATTCTGCTGTAAACTTGGCCTCAACAAGGTTGATGAAATGATAGATTGGTTTGTATATATTCACTCCTCTTAGTCTATCTGATGGAAATCTTTTTGACTTGTAATCAAAAGGGTGTTCGAACTTCAAAGACTCAATAATACGACGGATAAAAACTTCACTCTCTCTCCAGAAATTCTATCTAAAAATGTCTCAAGCCTGATCACGGGCTTGCTGAATTGTCCTCTGCTGGAAAAAAGATTCTGGTTCTCCATAGCCAATAAAAAACCCACATGTGTTTTCAACGAAACAATAAATTGGGTCTTATGAATCTATAAGTCGATTATTAATTTTGCCAACTAGATAGATTATGAATTTTGTTCCCTCTACTTATAGCATGCCACGCTTTAGGATATATCACAAAGTTCTATTCCATGGTGCTCGGAAATCTTCCCCTAACGTTAAGTATATAAGATCTTTGAACAAGTCTACTTGTAGGTTAAAGTACAGTATTATTGTCCAAGTGAACAAAAATCCTCATCGAAGAAGGGAGAGAGGGGGGTGTTTTGTGGGAGGGGGGTGGGGGGTAGCCAAGCGTAAAAATCGACGGCCAACAAATCCCACGATAGCAAGTTCTCAAAGAGCTCGAATCACAAGACAATTTAGGGCCTCACTAAAATATAATCCCAAATGTTTGACGGAATAAATGGCGTCAAAAGCATAACCTATACCTAAACACGCTATATATCAATAAGTAGCGGGTAAGCGCGAAGAGCGAGTTTGACACGCCTATACACGGAAAGAAAAGGTCAAATAGACAGATCGCCCCCTAGGATTTAAGTCGTTCGTCGCTAAGTAAAAGGTCAAAAACGCAAGTTGAGATTGAATTTTATCTAAATATGCAATTCGTCCACTGAAGAAGACAGTGGTTGATTCTTGACTTGCTACTTGTAGCCACCAACATTTACTCACCGAATCCGTTGATCTTCACTCCATAGAATATAATATAATAATGGGACCACTCCAAATACGTGCGAATTGGTCAGATTTCAAATAGGGAATCGAACAAGTTATTTTCGTGATTACAAGTACTTGAACACTTGTTGCCTTACAAATCTTAAAGCACTAAACGTTTGATAACGTTATAGTACTAGGCAAATTCCGCAAATGTGATTTGAAGAAAATACAGTAATGTACTAATAGTCACCGCTCTGTTTGGTGCCGTTACAGTGCTAAACATCTGGTGTTCGAATATTTTCACATGTTGGCTAATATCCTAACTTTTTTCCTTAAGATCGCAATAACAATAACAATAACAATAATAATAATAATAGGCGTTTGAGATCTACAACTTCATCACATTTGGCTCATCACGCATAATGGATTGAATCGCACTACATTCATTGAACAATAATTTTCTAACACCTAAGTGCCATTATCAAATATGATGTTCTATGTAAGTGTATGTATGCACATAATGTGCATGCATGTAAACATGCATATATAAAATCACATGAGACATTAAGTGCCATAAACAGCATCTATATAGATATTAGAAAATTTTCACATCAGTGAAAATCAAAAAGAAGTAAAAAGCATATTCTTCATATATATCGTGGATTATTGTAGACTCATAGTGCAGAAACATTCTAATAAGAATACAACATTTTAAGCACACTCGATATGATTTCATTGGCTGTAATCAACACATATAGAAATTAGCACCCTCCAGAATTTTTAACCTTCTTAAAGGAAAAAAATTATATTCTAGTTCCTTGTGGGAAGATGTTTGAATTTGATTAGAATTGTTAAGCTAAACTAAAATTGTATTAGAAGTCAATAACGTTTGGTCATTCTTAAATAAAATTCTTAGGAATGTTGGTAATTTCCCAACTAACTCGTTTTGGTATCAACTCATCAATCTCAACTCAAATTAAGCTTATGAATAGACACGTCCTGTTTCGTAACAAGTCTAACAACGGGGACCTGCATTCTATTCAATCAATTACGATCACATATTTTATGAAACTCACGGTTCTCTGCCGCGAAGTCTACACTGACAAACAAAACCTACATTATTCTTTCCCAAAATAAAGGGCAATAAATTAAGAAAAGCATAAATGCTCTTTGGGGAATAACAAAAGTTATTCTTTAAAAACCTATTTAATGATCGGACCCTACTTTTGTTGCCTTGTGAATAGCACCGAAACTTGTCAAAATTCTCTTTTGAAACAAAAAGTCTCAAAGAGACAGCAGATTTTTCCTGGAAATTGTTGCTCCCTTTCGCAACTCAAGAAAAGTGAGTAATCAATCATGCACTCAGGTTTATGGATCCCATGTCCAATGGGGGAAATTTTCCATTATTATTTCAGGAGAACCGAGAACTCTCGTTAATCAATCAACTAAACTAAACCCATATTTACTGAAGATAATTTCAAGAGTTACCAGACCTCTAATATGCATTCTACAATAGTTTCGGCCAAGATTTTCCAGATAAAATCAAGAATCCCATATCATCCTGGGTTAATATATGTCAAACAAGCAGCACAAAAATGCAAGAACAAGTCCGACACGATTTCTTAATCCACGGTTCAACTCAATCACGAAGCAAAACCAAGCTGGTTACCTATGGTTGTTCTAGTTCTCACTCCGATGCCCGCCTCACCCAAACACCACACCGCGTATGTTCACCTCCTTGATTCGGTCTCCGACTACTTTTACACCGCTATTATAAGGCAGTAAATAGTACAGGAATTTAGGTAAGTGGACAAGTTAGTACTAGAAAAAGGTACAAATCATGAAGGGGAAAACAAAGAGAGCAGGGAGAGATGCTTTCGTCTTAATGTACAAGAAGATAAAAGCTAAAATACAAGAAAACAATTATTATTATTATTATTATTATTATTATTATTATTATTATTCATGGCCATAATTTAGCAATACCTGCTCAACATGAAAATGGCAACATGCCCAGAACAAATATCAATGGAGATTAGAAAATAAAGCACTGGAAATCCATCTGATTAATCCAAGAAATAAGCAAATTCCCATAAAAGATAATAATCGAATTTAAAGATAAATGCAATGGGCAGCAAAAATTTGAACAGAGAGGGATTCTTTGCAGAATTTAATGAAAGCAAGAACTACCCATAATAATTTACATACATTGTATTCTAAGCAGAGAGCAAAAGGTAAGTTCTACAAAAATGAAAATTCTTTGGATTTTGTAAGAAAAAGGGATTAAAGTCGAACCAACCTTCTTTTACTTTCTTTCCCCTGTTTTCGATTGGCCTCGAAATTTTTTCAACTCCAAACTCCCCAAATCCTCTCCCCAAGAAAACTCACAAATTTCCTCACCGAACCCTTCTCCGGTTCTTCCTCCTTAACATCATCATCATCATCATCATCATCTTCACCGCCACCAGTTTCAGCGCCACCACCACTAGTACTCGCCGGCGCAGAGTTTGACTCCTCAAAAGCGTTCCCAACCACACTCAACTCAGAATTTTTTGATTCATCCGAGGCTTGACCACTCCCTTTGGCACTTCTACCCTTCCTCCTCTCCCTCTTCCCCTTCTCTTTCTTGTCTTGCATCAGAAGACTATCTTCAAAAGCATCTATTACCTCGTGTATCAGCTGACGGTTGGGTGAAGAATCCCACTTGGCCCAGTAGCTCATGTAGCACCGGAAGCAATAGCAGTTGAAAGAAGGCGGATGGTCAGCACCCACCTTTCCGCTACCAGCAGAGGGGGAGGCGGTTTTGTGGGTTGTTCTACCATTATTGTTCGAAAAGTTCGTAGAAGAGCAAGAGATGAGATAGGCCAAGACTTCTTTCTCCTCCGCAGATAGAGCCACTATCAAAGTCAAGATGGTCGCCGGCAAAATAGATAGAAGCTGGTCGGAAAGCAGCGGTGGCGTCGGATGAACTGTACCTTTCTTGTATAGCTTCTTCATGACTGATTACAATTTACGCAAACGAAAAGAGAGGATATACTTAGGTGAAAAATGATAGGAGGAGGGCGAAAATGGCCTGGTTTTCAAAGGGCTGATTAAGTTCTTGGGTCTGTAGAGAGAGGAAAGAGAAAGAGAGCATAGAAATTAGTGACGTATTTTGGGGCTTGTTAAGGCATTGGGGAACGTTCGCATGCTACGCAGAGCCTTTTGCAGGGTCATTGGTGAACAGTCAATTACGACGGTGTCTGATTGGTTGAATGGCGGAGATGTGTCCGATGTGATGGGCCCTACCGACGAATCTGATTCTCATAATGTGTCTTCATTTCAGCCCTCCTCAATTTTCAAGAATGGCTCACAAGTTTTGGACCAAGATGGAAGTCTGGAACTAGTGTAACTTCCATGAAGCCCAACAAGAAGATCCAAATTCCATTTCTATATCGCGAAACAAACTACGGTGTGACGCATTATTTCATTCGATGAGATACAAAAACTCATCGAATGGCTCACACCCACCTGATAAAGGAAGACGAGTTCGGAAACTAAAGTGATATGTACACTTGCTTCAACGAAGATGAAGTACTTAATGAGGTGACATTACTTCATCATATACAAGAGACAACTAATGTAAAAGTGTACGCGTATCTAAAGGATTTGGGAAACGATGATTAATGATACAAACCATTAACTTGAGTAATAATGCAAAATGCAAATAATCATTACACTATACTAGAAAAATTAACAGGTCATAGGTGATTAACTTTAATGTGTATCTAATCCTTAATCACGTTAGTCTTTAACTAAAAGGTCCTAAACGGATTTTAGGGTAACCTCATTTATTACAGTGGACCCAACTGTCCCTTGACCTGCAATGTTAACAAAAGGTAGAAACTTTATAAAGTAGATATATCGGAAATCATGAAAAAAGAAAACAGCATCAAGTGGGATCCCGTGACCATATGTCATGGCCACATCCACATCAAAGGTACAAAGTGATTCAATAAACATATTTGGACAAGGATTTTGGTGTCTCTTGCAATTTGTCAAGTTGGAACGTCTGGTTTATCAAACTGGGGTAATTGCTCATAACGGAGACAGAGTTACAGTATGGGGGGCCTTGGTTGGCCATGGAAATAGAAGAGCATAGTAAAGGAGCATACTATGGCACCGAGCCATATGAATAGAACTAAAACGGGACTAATGTTTATGATGCTTGATGCGGGTGAAAACCGGAATAGGTGGATCGCAATATGCAAAGAGATATGTTTTTTCTGATAAATTGGTCATGGGTTATAGCCTATTTTCAGATTTGTTTTATCCACAATACTGAAAGTTGCCAAGAAAATGTAAAGAATTCAAGAGAAATGAAGGTGCTCTTCCGATCTATTATCACAGCATTGCCTAGATAATCCAGTATCAAAAAATTTTAGATGCTAACACCATTATGATATGAGACCTCAAAAATTATAAGATGCATCCTACTAGTAGACATTCTATGACCGTCGGACCTTTAGGCTGAACCCTGAAGAAGGGAGATCGGAAGAGC